>CAUYUJ010014449.1:205550-235550 GCA_963575745.1 Prorocentrum cordatum | reverse complement strand
ATGACGACGACGACCATGACACCGACGATGGTGATGGTGATGGTGATGATGACGATGATGGCGATGATGATGATGATGATGATGATGATGATGATGATGATGATGATGATGATGATGATGATGATGATGATGATGATGATGATGATGGTGATGATGATGCTGCTGCTGCTGGTGATGGTGGTGATTGGGAGGCCTCTTGGGCCTCCTGGGAGGCCTCAGGGGCATCCTGGGAGGCCTCTTGGGCTTCCTGGGAGGCTTATTGGGCCTCCTGGGAGACATCTTTGGCTTCCTGAGGCCTCGTTGGGCCTCCTGGGAAGCCCCTTGGGCTTCCTGAGAGGCATGTTGGGCCTCCTGAGGGGCCTCTTGGGCCTCCTGAGATGCCCCTGGGGCCTCCTCAGAGGCCTCTTGTGCCTCCTGAGAGGCCTCTTGGGGCTCCTGGGGGGCCTCCTGGGGAGGCCTCTTGGGCCTCCTGGCAGGCCCCTTGGGCCTTCTGGAAGACCTCTTGGGCCTCCTGGGGTGCCTCTTGGGCCTCCTGAGAGGCCTCTTGAGCTTCCTAAGAGGCTTCTTGGGCCTTCTGGGAGGCCTCTTGGGCCTCCTTGGGGGTAGTAGTAGTAGTAGTAGTAGTAATAATAGTAGTAGTAGTAGTAGTAGTAGTAGTAGTAGTAGTAGTAGTAGTAGTAGTAGTAGTAGTAATAGTCGTAGTAATAGTGGTAGTAGTAGTAGTAGTAGTAGTAGTAGTAGTAGTAGTAGTAGTAGTAGTAGTAGTAGCAGCAGCAGCAGCAGCAGCAGTAGTAGTAGTAGTAGAGTAGTAGGTAGTAGAGTGCAGTAAGCAGCAGCACAGCAGCAGCGCAGCAGCCGCTGCTAGTTCAGCAGTAGTAGTAGTAGTTAGTAGTAGCAGCTAGCAGCTAAAGCACGTAGCAGTTTAGGAGTAGTAGTGTCGTAGTCGTGAGTCGTATTAGTCGTAAGTGTAGTCGTAGTTCGTTAGTCGGTAGTAGTAGTAGTGGTAGTAGTAGTAGTAGCAGTTAGTAGTAGTAGCATTAGCAGTCTGTAGTGTGTTAGTAGTAGTAGTAGTAGTAGTAGTTAGAGTAGTGGTTTTAGTAGTTAGTTAGTAGTAGTAGCAGTAGCAGTAGTAGTTAGTAGAGTAGCAGTAGCAGTAGCAGTAGTAGTTATTTAGTAGTAGTAGTAGTTAGTAGTAGTAGTAGTAGTGGTGGTGGTGGTGGTGGTGGGTGGTGGGGGTGGTGGTGGTTGGTGGTGGTGGTGGTTGGTAGTTAGTAGTAGTAGTAGTAGTTAGTGTCGTAGTAGAAGCAGAGTTAGAAGTAGAAGTGAAGTTAGTAGTGTATTAGTAGTTAGTAGTAGTAGTATAGTAATAGTAGTAGTAGTAGTCGCTTAGTAGTAGTTGTGTGTAGGTAATAGTAGTAGTAGTAGTAGTAGTAGTGTAGTTAGTAGTAGTAGTAGTTGTCGTTAGTAGTGTTAGTAGTCGTAGTTTGTCGCAGTAGTAGTAGTAGTTAGTAGTAGTATTGTAGTTTAGTAGTAGTATATTAGTAGTATATTGGGTAGTATTAGTATCATGAGCAGCAGCAGCAGCAGCAGCCAGCAGTAGTAGTCGTAGTAGTTAGTTAGTAGTAGCAGTAGCAGCAGCAGCATCTGCCAGCAGGCAGTTGTAGTTCAGTAGTAGTAGTAGTAGGATTAGCAAGAGCAGCACAGCAGCAGCTAGCCAGCTAGCAGCAGTAGTAGTAGTAGTAGTAGTAGTCGTAGTATTGTAGTAGTTAGTAGTTGTAGTAGTTAGTCGTTTATAGTTCGTAGCAGATGTAGTAGTAGTAGTAGTAGTAGTAGTAGTAGTAGTAGTAGTAGTAGTAGTAGTAATAGTATTAGTCGTAGTAGTAGTAGTAGTAGTGGTAGTTAGTAGTAGTAGTTAGTAGTTAGTAGTAGTAGTAGTAGTAGTAGTAGTAGTAGTAGTAGTAGTAGTAGTAGTAGTAGTAGTTGTAGTAGTAGTAGTAGTAGTAGTAGTAGTAGTAGTTGTAGCCGTAATAGTAGTAGTAATGGTAGTAGTAGTTGTGGTAGTGGTAGTAGTAGTAGTAGTAGTAGTAGTGGTAGTAGTAGTAGTAGTAGTAAGCATACACCATGATACATACAACATGCAACATCATACATCATACAACATGCTCCATACATCATATATCATCATGCATCATACAACGTGATACATACACCATACACCAGCATTCACCATACAACATGACACATACACCATGCATCACCATGCACCGTACGACAGTATACCTGCACCATACATCATCATGCGTCATACACCATTATACATACACCCTTCCATCATGCATCATACAACATTATACATACACCATACATCATCATGCGTCCTACAACATTGTACATACACCAAACATGATCAACCATCATACATCATCAAACATCATACACCATCAAACATCATACGAAATCAAACATCATACATCATCAAACATCATGCATCATACAACATCACACATCATCTAACATCATGCACCATGTATCATAATTCACCATCAAACACCATACAGCACAATACATCATCATACGTTATCGTACACCACACACCATACATCATGATACACCATCAAACACAATACATCAACACACATCATCAAACACCATTCATCATACTAGACCATCAAAAACCGTACATCATACACCATCATACATCATCAAACGTCACGCATCGTAATAAATCGCACATTACCAAACATCATATAACATGCAGCAAACATCATACATCATCAAACGTCATACATCATACACCATCAAACGTCAGACATCATCAAACATCAAACATCAAACATCATACATCAGAAAACACCAAGCATCATAAATCATCAAACATCAAACACCACACATCATCATACATCATACATAGACAAACATCGAACATGAAACGTCAAACACCATCATCAAGCATCAAACATCAAACATCGCACACCAAACACCAAACATCATTAAACATACGACATCAAACATCATCAAACACCAACACACATCAAACATCACACATCAAGCATCATCAAACATAGATCATACATCACCAAACACCAAGCATCAAACATCACACATCAAACACCACACATCATTAAACATCATACATCAAACACCAAACACCAGTCAGCAACATTTAACATCAAACATCAAACGTCAAGCATCAAACATCATTCAACATCAAACATCAAACATCAACAATCTTACACCATTAATCACAGTACATCTTACATGATAAAACACCATACATCAATCACCATACATCATCATACATCATAATGCATCATCATACATCATCAAACATACATCATTCATCAACATACATCATCATACATCATCGTACAACATCCTACATCATCATCAAACACCATACATCATCATTTGAGGGAGTTTCTGTGGAACTCACGTCATCCTCACCCCCGGCGCGAAGAGCACGAGCCCAGAGCGGCCTCCGGCACCGTTTCCGGACGGATCCGCTGGATCCGCTGGATCCGCTGGATCCGGTGACGAATCCCAAACCGGCGCCCTCGCCTGAGACATCCTCACAAAACGGGCCCCGGGGGGGATGCCCAGAGGAGCCCAGAGCGGCCTCCGGCACCGTTTCCGGACGGATCCGCTGGATCCGCTGGATCCGGTGACGAATCCCAAACCGGCGCCCTCGCCTGAGACATCCTCACAAAACGGGCCCCGGGGGGGATGCCCAGAGGAGCCCAGAGCGGCCTCCGGCACCGTTTCCGGGACGGATCCGCTGGATCCGCTGGATCCGGTGACGAATCCCAAACCGGCGCCCTCGCCTGAGACATCCTCACAAAACGGGCCCCGGGGGGGATGCCCAGAGGAGCCCAGAGCGGCCTCCGGCACCGTTTCCGGACGGATCCGCTGGATCCGCTGGATCCGGTGACGAATCCCAAACCGGCGCCCTCGCCTGAGACATCCTCACAAAACGGGCCCCGGGGGGGATGCCCAGAGGAGCCCAGAGCGGCCTCCGGCACCGTTTCCGGACGGATCCGCTGGATCCGCTGGATCCGGTGACGAATCCCAAACCGGCGCCCTCGCCTGAGACATCCTCACAAAACGGGCCCCGGGGGGGATGCCCAGAGGAGCCCAGAGCGGCCTCCGGCACCGTTTCCGGACGGATCCGCTGGATCCGCTGGATCCGGTGACGAATCCCAAACCGGCGCCCTCGCCTGAGACATCCTCACAAAACGGGCCCCGGGGGGGATGCCCAGAGGAGCCCAGAGCGGCCTCCGGCACCGTTTCCGGACGGATCCGCTGGATCCGCTGGATCCGGTGACGAATCCCAAACCGGCGCCCTCGCCTGAGACATCCTCACAAAACGGGCCCCGGGGGGGATGCCCAGAGGAGCCCAGAGCGGCCTCCGGCACCGTTTCCGGACGGATCCGCTGGATCCGCTGGATCCGGTGACGAATCCCAAACCGGCGCCCTCGCCTGAGACATCCTCACAAAACGGGCCCCGGGGGGGATGCCCAGAGGAGCCCAGAGCGGCCTCCGGCACCGTTTCCGGACGGATCCGCTGGATCCGCTGGATCCGCTGGATCCGGTGACGAATCCCAAACCGGCGCCCTCGCCTGAGACATCCTCACAAAACGGGCCCCGGGGGGGATGCCCAGAGGAGCCCAGAGCGGCCTCCGGCACCGTTTCCGGACGGACGACCTGACTGCATAACACGCCTGGATATGCCGACGGGGGCGAGGAGGAGGAGGAGGAGGAGGAGGAGGAGGAGGAGGAGGAGGAGGAGGAGGAGGAGGAGGAGGAGGAGGAGGAGGAGGAGGGGGAGGGGGCAGGCGAGGGAGCCCCGGCCCTGGGGGAGGGGCCCTGAGGGAGCCCTGATGGGCTTCCGGCACCATGGAGAGGTCCTGTGGGGCGGCCGCCCCTTCTTCTCTCGGTCGTTTCCCTCTCGCCCAGAAGCGCGCGCCCCTTCTTCTATATATGCAGAAACTCCCGATCAACCGCAGAGCGGCGGATGTTACATCATCATACATCATCATACATTATCATACATCATACATGAAACACCCACACCCACACCGACACCCACACCCACACCCACACCCACACCCACACCCACAATGTCTTTTTTTTGGTTTGTTAAAGCCGTTGGAAACGCGAAACCTCCATCACCACCCTTAAGTTGTCTCACGGACGAACTGCCCGGCCACCATCCCCCGGTCAGCCCTAGTAGTAGTAGTAGTAGTAGTAGTAGTAGTAGTAGTAGTAGTAGTAGTAGTAGTAGTAGTAGTAGTAGTAGTAGTAGTAGTAGTAGCGTTAGTAGTAGTAGTAGTAGTAGTAGTCTAGTAGTAGTAGTAGTAGTCGTAGTAGTAGTGGTAGTAGTAGTAGTAGTAGTAGTAGTAGTAGTAGTAGTAGTAGTAGTAGTAGTAGTAGTAGTAGGAGCGCCAAAACCGCCGA
The DNA here is from genome assembly GCA_963575745.1 of Prorocentrum cordatum. Classification (NCBI taxonomy): domain Eukaryota; class Dinophyceae; order Prorocentrales; family Prorocentraceae; genus Prorocentrum; species Prorocentrum cordatum. Next base: position 230,096 of record CAUYUJ010014449.1, on the reverse strand, counting down.
CGCCACGCCGTAAGTGAAGCAGCAGCAGAAGCAGACAGCAATTCGCTATGCTATGCTATGCTATGCTATGCTGCGCTATGCTATGCTGCGTTATGCTATGCTATGCTCATGCTCATGCTCATGCCCATGCTCATGCTCATGCTCATGCTCATGCTCATGCTCATGCTCATGCTCATGCTCATGCTATGCTATGCTATGCTATGCTTTTGCTTTGCCTTCGCTTTTGCCTTCACTTTTGCCTTTGCTGTTGCTTTTGCCTGGCACCCAGGGAGCGCAACTGGGGGAACCGCGCGTTTGCTTTTACCTTTGCTGTTGCTTTTGCTTGGCTCCCAGGGGACTGGGGGAACCGCCCGGGGCGGGTTACACTGCCCGGCTCCTTTTAAGCTACAGAGTAAGAACCCTTCTAGGCAGAGCCTAGGTAGGGAATGCACATAAGCAAACAATACTAATACTAGTAGTAATACGAACAATAATATTATCATAGTAGTGACAATACTACCAATCATAAAAATAGCAATACTAATGATACTACTAACAAGAATAATCATAAGACGACGACGAATAATACTATTAAGAATACAAATAATAATACTAAGACTAATACTAAGAACAATAAGAAAAACACTAATAAGAAGATGATGAAGAGGAGGAGGAGGAGGAGGATGAAGAGGTGGTGGTGGAGGAGGAGGAGGAGGGAAGGAGGGAGGGAGAGAGGGAGGGTGGGAGGGAGAGTTGGGAGGGAGTTGGGAGGGAGTTGGGAGGGAGTGAGGGAGGAAGGGAGGGAAGGAGAAAGGAGGAGGAGGAGGAGGAAGAGGAGGAGGAGGAGGAGGAGGAGGAAGAAGAGGAGGAGGAGGATGAGGGGGCGGCAAAGGGGGATGGAGCGGAAGTGGGTAGGGGAGGAGGACCCCGATCACGGGACGATGAGTAGGTTGAGGAGGAGAAGGAGGAAGAGGAGGAGGAGGAGGAGGAGGAGGAGGAGGGTTAGGAGGAGGAGGAGGAGGAGGATGCCCGCGGGGTGAGGCGGACCGCGTCGAGCCACGGCCACCCCTGCGAGGCGCGCGCCCCACGCGCGCCCGCGCCTCGGCGCAGCTACGCGCCCGAGGCTGTCGGCCAGGTCTCACCCCGCGCGGCCCGCAGCAGCCTCGCCACCTTGGCTGCGAAGCTTGGCGAGCTGCTGCGCTCCCGCGCGCCGCGCCTCGGCCTCGGCCAGCCTCCTTCGCCGCCCGCAGCCCCTGCTCCGCATCGAGCAGCAGATTCACCTGCGGGCGGCAGCCTCTCCTCCTGCACCTCGCCCTCCATGGCCACGAAGTCGCCGCCCGCAGCCCCTGCTTCGCATCGAGCAGCAGGTTCCCCTGCGGGCGGCTGGACCTCCTCCTGCGGCCTGACCTCTGTGGCCTCGCACGGCGGGGACGGTCCGCCGTCACTGCCACCTGCAGCCACCTCGTCTCCTCTCTGTGCAGGGCCCGCCACGGGCCGCTGGCCCTCGTCCTGCTGCTTGGCCACCTTGGCCACACGCCTCGGCGACTGCGAGGGCGGCGTCAGCTCGGCCAGCCTCGGTGAGCTGCTGCGCACTCGCGCACGGCGCCGCAGACTTGGCCCTCCGCCGCCGCCCGCAGCCCCTGCCTCTCCTCGTGCCGCGGCATGGCGCACCACGGCTGCACGCCTGCCGCCAGCTCGCCCGCTCGGGCCAGCCGCTGCGCTGTGGTCCTCCACGTCATCCGCCATCACCTGGACTCCGCTGGCCTCGCGTGGCTGGGGCGGTCCGCCGCCGCTGCCACCTGCAGCCACCTCGTCTCCTCTTTCGGCAGGGCCCGTCTCAGGTCGCTGGCTGCCCTCCTGTGGCCTGGCCACCTCGGCCGCCGTCTTCGGCGCCATCGAGGGCGGCGTCGGAGCGGCCTGCCTCGGCGAGCTGCTGCACACACCCGCGCGGCGCCGCGGGCCTGGCCCACCGCCGCCGCCCGCGGGCCCTGCCTCGCCTCTTGCGGCATCCTGGCGCGCCGCGGCTGCACGCCCTCCGCCAGCTCGCCCTCTCATGCCAGCCTCACCGCGGTGGCCCTCGGGGGTCAGGGGCCGCGGGAGGCTCGCGTCCTCCCTGCCACCTGGAGCACCTTCTGGCTTGCGCAAGGCGTGGCCGCCCTCCTCCCCCGCGACGTCCTGCGCCTGCGGCGACTGGCCTCTCACCTCCTGCGCGTCGTCCGCCGTCATCGGCGGGGGCGGTCTGCCGCCGCTGCCTCCTGTGGCCACCTCGTCTCCTCCCTCTGCAGGTCCCGCCTCAGTCCGCTGGCTCTCTTCCTGCTGCAGCTTGGCCACCTTGGCCGCCCGCATCGGCGACCTCGAGGGCGGCGTCAGCGCGGCTTGCCTCAGCGATCTGCTGCGCACACGCGCGCGGCGCCGCGGGCTTGGCCCTCCGCCGCCGCCCGCAGGCCCTGCTTCGTCTCCTGCCTCGGCCTGGTGCGCCGCGGTTGCACACCTGCTGCCAGCTCGTCCTCCCAGGCCAGCCGTCGCTCTGGAGCCCTCAGGGGTCGGGGGGCGCCGTGAGCCCGCATCCTCCCCTGCCCCACCACCTGGAGCTCCTCCTGGCGGCCTCAAGGGGTGGCCGTCCTCCTCCTCCGCGATGTCCCGCGGCGACTGGCCTCTCCCCTCCTGCACGTCGTCCGCCAGCACCGTGATGTTGACTGCCACCTCGCTGACCATCTTCGGCGCCAGCCCCTTCCTCAGCCTCGCAACTGCGGCGGCACCTGCAGCCGACGGGACACTCCTGCACTCAAGGTGGAAGGAGCTCGCTCTGGCCGCGCCTGTGAAGCCGCACGCCCTGCAAGCGACCAGCGGCATCCTGCGCACCAGCAGCCTCCAATCCACAGGCGCAAGGAGCACCAGGTCATGCGACGCCCTCTGCTGCGCCTTCAGCCTGTTGTTGGCCCTGATCGCCTCGGCGACGATGCTGCCAGGGCACTCACCTGATCTGCCTGACCATCTGCAAACCTCACACCAGGGGCGCTGGCCAGGCGGCCTCCGCCAGGCGCAGGCCATCCTCGCCGCTGGCTCCTTGCGCACTGGCAGGGCTCGCTGCACCTTCGTCTTGCCGTGCGTGGTGTCGCTGCCGTCGACCCAGCTGCCGACAGCCGCGCACCACATGGCTGCTCGTTCGACCACGTCTCGGCTCCTCTCCAGGCGCTCTCTGTCCCGCGCGGGGAGGCGCCCACTGGCCGCCGCAGCCTTTGCCGCCCTGTCAGCCAGTCGGTTGCCGTACCAATCTCTGTACAGCACCTCGCCTGCCGCCACCTGCCGTCGCGTACTGTGGCTGGGCATCCACCTGAGGCTAACCTCATGCCCAAGACCTCCTCGCTCGTCCAACAGGTCCCAGGCTCGCCGCCACAGGTGCGCCCATGTGTACGCGTAGCCCGTGGTGCCTACCCTGCCGACCTTGTAGAAGCTGTCGTACACGTACTTGGAGTCGACCACCAGCACTGTGACACCTTGGCCAAACCTGAGCGCCATGATCACCGCCGTGAGCTCCCCGCCGTTGATGTCCACGCAGTGGCCCTCCATCTGGCCAGCGATGGAGGCCCTGTAGCCGTCGCTGTGCGCCTGCAGCGCCACCACACTCCAGCCAACTGCCGCCACCTCCTCGTAGTCCGCCTCGAACGCCGAGCCGTCTAGAAACAGCTCGCCTTCAGGAAGGGTGCCTCCTTCGTGGTCTCCCTTCCAGCACACGTCGCTGCACACTGGCGGGCGGCGGATGCCCCGTGGTGTGGGCCACAGGCGCCTTTCCAGCAGCAGCTGCACCTCAGGCCTCCCGCTCTGCCTACGAAGATCTGCCAAGTCCTCTGGGATCGTCAGCACCTCACTCCAGCACGGGCAGTCGAAGTGCCTGTGCATCAGCGTGCCTCTGGCGCCACACCTCAAGCATCCAGCACTGGGCGCCAGCCCCTTCTCCTCCTTGCGCGCCTGAGTCCACTGCCCGTCGATGATGAGGGACCTCAGGTAGGCCTGCTCTCGCGCCGTCAACCGAACCCTGGTGCGAGGTGCTCCCTCCTCACGGCGTGGCTCGTCGGCTTTCCTGGCACAGCCAGAGGAGGTGAGCCTGACCAGGGGCTCCAGCTCGCCGCCACCAGCCAAGTGCGCGCAACCTGGGGCTTTGCTGACCTGCCTCCACTGCCAGCGCTGCACTGCTCTCCTCATCAGCTTGGCCACGACCCACGGCGCACAGTCGAAGGGCGCGATGGCCACGCCGTCGTCCATGACCCAGCGGTTGGCGGCGACGACGTCCCAGCCGATCCTCCTGAGGGAGAGCACCGTCGCCGCGCACGGGCCCTGCACGTGCACCCAGGACACGGGCCGCTTGTCCTCGAGGCCCTGCCACACCATGTGCAGCGGCACCCACTGCTCCCAGACCGCACGCAGCAACATCAGCACCGGCTTGCAGGTCGCGTCGTAGATCGGGTCGAGGCCAGCCTGGAGCATGAGCCCGAGCGACCTGGACTTGCTCGCCGTGGTGTTGGAGACCGCGACGAACGTGAGGGTCCTGGCGCGGTCCAGCTCCCCTTCCGTGCAGCCCGTGATGGCCGTGCCGTACCCTATGCACGGGTGCAGCCCCGTCTTCACGATCCTCTTGGTGGCCTTCCGCTTGGCCTTGACCACCTGCAGCACTTTGATCCTGCGCAGCCTGCCTCTCGCCTGCGCCATCCTGTCGTGACGAACAGCCCGTCCTATCCTCTTGCCCCCACTGAAGTCGACCCCCAAGTTCCTCTCCTGCCCCGTGGCGCGCCCCCCCAGCGGCTTCATCAGGCGCTTCTCGAGCTCCTGCCTCGCCGCTGGCACGTTCGCTAGCGCCCTGGATTTCTTCACCGCGATCTCTAAGTCGGCCTCGCCGAGCAGCACCTTGAGATGCTTGGCCGCCAGCGTGAGGTCATTGACTGTCCGCTGGAAGCCGCCCACCCTCTTCAAGATGATGTCATCCACGACCACCGACATCGCCAGCGTGGGCACCAGCTCCTGGAGCTTGTCCAGCGGCTCCAGCAGCAGCATCTTGAGCATGAGCGTCGCCAGCCCGTCTCCTGGCAGCACCGCCTGCTCGGTGCAGATGGCGTTGCTGACGGCTTCGTCCCGCGCCAGCCACCTGGGCGCTCTGTACAAACTCACCTGCAGCTTGAGCTGCCAGAGCGGGAAGCCCGTCCGCTGGGCGGCCTGGATGAGGCGCCCATGCTGCACCTGCTCGTACGCCTTGAGCAGGTCCAGTAGGATGAGGGCCGCGACCCAGCTGGATGCATCGCCAGCTTCGCGCCCCTTCGCTGTCGCCCACTCGCACTCCACGGCCTGCTGCCAGACTGCCCTCTCGCAGCCTCTGCCGCGCGCCGCCCAGAAGAACGGTCGATCATTCCTGCGCTCCCACTCCTCCGCCAGGGGCTTGCGTAACCTCGTCTGCACCCTCTTGGCTAAGAACACGATCTTGCTCTGGATCTGCGGCCACTCCGCGGCCTGCTCGACCGCCACCACGATGTCGATGAGGGTCTCAATCCCCTCGTCGCTGAGCTCCAGCAGCTGCCTCGGCTTGATCGCCTCGAAGCCCGTGGCCGTGCCCTTCCTGAAGGACCTCAGGACTGCCCGCATCACCTCGCAGCTGGGCCTGGGGGGGCGCTCACCTAGATCGGTCGGCCACTCCAACTCGGCGTGGCTGCGCTGCACCCTCCAGATCTTGCTCCACTCCTTCTCAAGGTCGTCCAGCTCCTTGCTCAGGCTGGCGGGTCCAGCATCACTGCTGCAGTCGCTGCCCTGCCAGCCCACCGCCACTCGCGTGACCGCGTGGAGCCCTGCCGCTCCTCCTGTGAGCTGCTTGCCAACCCACTCGTCGAACTGCCTGCCCCTCTCGTCGACATCGCGCTTGGCGAGGTGCCTGGCGTGCTGCTTCGCGCGGTCGGCCAGCCTCTCGAGCAGCAGGGGGTGCCAGCACGCCAGGCCCCCATGCTGCAGCATCCTCAGCCAGCGCCCAGCCTCCATGCTGCAGGAAGTGCCGTCTCCTTCTCCTGAGCGGGCCTCCTCGTCCTGCTGCAGCTTCCTGACTCTCTTCGGGACCGCCGCCACCAGCTGGGGCAGGTAGCAGATCGCGTCGACCCTGGCCCTTGGTGCTTTCAGCTGCGCCATGGCTCCCAGCGCGTGTGCCACCCTGGCCATCCACGCTGCCTCAGGCGTGAGCCTCGGCGCCCTGGGGTCCTGCACCCCGCTGCGCTTGACCAGCTTGGTGGAGAAGCCGTCCGCTCTACCAACGTACCTGGCCCTCTGCTCCTCCAGCTGGTACACATCGACCCACTCGTCCTCCGCGCACTCCAGGAAGGTGGCGAATGCGGCTGTAAGGGCTCCCTTAGCCCCCTCCCCCGCGGCGCCCTGGGCCCGCGCGCCCTGCTGCAGGTGCTGGGCCTGCCCCGCCGCGGAGGCTGCCTGCTTCTTCTCGACCCAGAGGCTGGGGGGCCTCACGTGCACTCCTTCAGCCGCTTCAACCTGAAGGGGACTACCCGCGATTCCGTACGGTGCCTGGCTCGGATGTGCACTGCCAGTCCCAGCATGGGGAGGAATGTCCGCCTGCTCCTCCTGCGCAGCGCTGCCCGCGGCACTGCTGCCCTCTCTCTCCGCTGCGTCGGCCCCATGCGCTCCTGGCGCCCGAACCTCGAGGTGCGCTGCTGGACCTCGCCGCGAGGTGCTGCACCGCTGCTGCTGAGCTGAGCGGCCTCCTCCTCGGCGGCAGAGGTCGCCTGCCTCTTCTCGACCCAGAGGCTGGGGGGCCTCACGTGCACTCCTTCAGCCGCATCAACCTGAAAGGGCCAACCTGCTATTCCGTACAGTGCCTGGCTCGGAGGTGCACTGCCAGTCCCAGCGTGGGGAGGTATGTCCGCCCGCGCCTCCTGCGCAGCGCTGCCCGCAGCGTCGCTGCCTTCACTGTCCGCTGCGTCGGCGCCCTGCGCTCCTGGCGCCAGGGCCCCGAGGTGCGCTGACTGGTCCTCAACGCCTGGTGCTGCGCCGTGCCCGTCCGCGCCAGCTTCTCGCCTTAGCCCGCAGTTGCCGAGGATGCTCTGCCACTCCTCGCCATGCTGGACGCAGCACCTCATCAGGTTCACCTCCGTCACGCAGGCCGGCGGCGCAGGTGCGATCGGGAGCACGCTGCTTAGCGGTCCCCATTTCTCCGCCGCAGCCATCCCCACATCTCCCATGCCCTTCACTGGCCTGGGAAGCTCCTGGCCTGCTGCACTCTGTCCTGCTGCGCCACCACTGCTGCTGGGCTGAGGGGCCTCCTCCTCAGCACGTGGGGTGCTCCTCGCCGCGGCCTCGCCCTCGAACCTCAGCACCGAGGCGAGCTGCTCCTGCACCCTCAGCCTGGCTTGCCTCCAGCTGCTGCCGTGGTCCCTCTCACAGCACCCTTGTGGTCGAACCTCAGGGAAGGTCCGCGGCTTCTGGACCAGCCTGAAGCGCTCCTCCTCCTGCTGCCTGCGGATCTCGAGAATCACCGCCGAGTGCGGGTACACTGGCGAGGCCTCCACCACCCGCACCCCCAACGCAGCCAGCCCCTTGGATACCAGGAAGAAGTCGATGGTCCTCCCTGATGCTGCGCACGTGGGCGATGCAGGCCTGACCACCTTGCCATCGAACATGTCGGGCACCCCGCCTGCCTGCAGCTCTTCCTCCGTGAGGTTCCAATCACCGCCCACTACGAAGTCCCTGCGGCACTGCCTCAACCTCCTTGCCAGCCTCCTGAGGCTGGACACGTTGCTGTCGTTGAGGCCGACCCCCGCCTCCAGGTAGATGTTGGCGAGCAGGAAGCCGCTGCGCAGCACGCCCGACACCCAACACAGGTGCACTCTCCCAGCCACCAGCACCGCTGCCTGCTGGTCCTGCACCTCCGCCATGCCGTGGCTCGAGGAGGCCTCCTGTGCTGAGGCCTCCTGCCGCTGGCGGCACCGCGGGCGTGCCCCTCGCCCTCCATCCTTGACCTCGAAGCTGCGCCTCCGCGTCACTGCTCCTGCCCTCCAGGAGCCTCGTCTCCTGGACCAGAATGGCGTCGCAGTCCTGCACCTCGCTCACCGCCATGCACTTGCCCAGGTTGCAGAACGCATTGATGTTGACCGTGCAGATCCTCCAGACCCCGCACTTCATGCTAGGACTCCTCCTCCATCTGCTTGACCTCCGTCCGCATCTTCTTGGCGTCACCCAGCAGCTGCTCGGCTGCTTCCCTCTTGGCGGGGTCCTCCATCCCGCATGCGATGTCCTGCCACACCTGCTGCACCGCCTGCGACACGCCAGGCCCCTCCTCCTTGGGAGCGTCCACCTGCTGCGCAGCTGCAGGCACCACCGAGGGCACGGGGACCGCCGCAGCCACAGGCGCACGGGGGGGCGCCCCCGCAGCGGCGGCAGCGCCAGGCAAGCCACTGAGCTCCGCCAGCACCTTCCCGAGCTTCGCGATCTCGTCCCTCGACAGGCGGCCGATCGCCTCCTGAATCGACTCCAGGGAGGCCGCTGGTGCTGCTCTCGGCTCATCGGCAGCTGCCGCCGCCTCAGCCTCCTCGGCCGCCATCCTGGCGCGCTGAGCCGCCAGCGCCTCCCGTGCCTTGGCCGCCGCCTCGTCGCACTCCTTCCGCAGCAGCACCAACTTGTCCGCGAGGCAGGCCGACTCGTTGATGGCAGCCACCGCCTTGGCCTTCGCCTGCTCCAGCTGGCCCTCCATCTTCTTGACCTGCACGACCTTGGCGTCCGCCAGCACCTGGGCCGCCTTGACCGTCTTGTTCTTGGACAGCTCGGCCCCCAGCCCGCCCTCACGCAGCCTCCGCGCCAGCAGCAGCTGCTCGCGGACCTTCGGGGGCAGGAGCGCGGCGGCGAGGGCGAAGTCGGCCTCTGCCATGCACACGAAGCCACAGCGCTGCTCCTCACTGAGCACCACGGCGCCTCCAGCGTCACGTCCGCCACCTTCTCCCCCGCGCCACCACGGGGCACGAGTGGGAGGCTTGCCGCCGCCAGCCCCACGCCCGCCGAACCCGCCGCCAGCGCCGCCAGGAGCACCACCACCGCCGCCGCCTGCATGCCACCCACGCAGCGGAGGAAAGGCGCCCAGCTGCCGCGGCGCTGGCCACCCCGCAGGTTGGCACCCCTTGCGACAGCACGTCCTCTCGGCGAAGTTGTAGTAGTCGCACACCGAGCACTTCCACTTCGCAGGCCACGCCGCACGGCCGCCTCCCCCACGCCCAGCACCCACGCCGCCGCTCCCCGCCATGGCGCGCGTGAGTTTGGAAGGAGGCCGCCCGACTGCCAGAGTGCACACACTCTTGCCTGCGCACGGTAGTGCGATCCATTGAAGCACGGAGGCTGAAAGCCCCCCGAGCAACCCATCTTGAGCCAAAATGGCTACGGAGGAGGAGGAGGAGGAGGAGGAGGAGGAGGGGGAGGAGGAAAAGAGGAGGACAGGATGAGGTGGACGACGACGAGGAGAAGGTGGTGCCTCGGTTGGTGGCGCCGCGCCGACTCGACCACGAGCTGGGCTCCCCAGCCATGCAGGCAGCCTGGCCGAGCTGCCCGAGCCGTGCCGCCCGGGAGCTGCTCGCAGTCGCGCTCGCGGGCGCGTGGCAGCGAGAGTCTTTGCGGTGCGCCCCATCGGGGCAGTCACTCGGCTTGCCAGTTCCGGATCAGGGCCAGTCGAGACAACGGCGGCCCTCCACAGCGACTCGATCAGTGCTTTCAGTGTTTTCGTCTCACCTTTTCCATGCCCATCATAGGAGTCGTCAGATCCATTCCCGGCCCATTCCTTGACTGAGATACCGCAGTCGTTTCGCCTTCTCCAGGGGAGCCCAGGTGCCCCGGAGGTAACAGCGCTCGTTTGGCGGCTGGCAAGCTTGCTGTGTAGGCGGCTCGGGGGCAGGGGGATGGGGAGGAGCTGGGCTTGGAGGGGTGGAGAAGGTAGGGAATGGAGAGGAGGAGCAGGATACCGAGCAACGCGCCCTCAGAGCGCTCCGACCAGCGTCTCGCAAGCGTCGTCCTCAATCTTATTCACTGCTGCGGTAGAAGCTCGCCGTTTCATTGCGATGAGCATGCCTTTCACAGCGGCTCGATCAGTGCTTTCAGTGTTTTCGTCTCACCTTTTCCATGCCCATCATAGGAGTCGTCAGATCCATTCCCGGCCCATTCCTTGACTGAGATACCGCAGTCGTTTCGCCTTCTCCAGGGGAGCCCAGGTGCCCCGGAGGTAACAGCGCTCGTTTGGCGGCTGGCAAGCTTGCTGTGTAGGCGGCTCGGGGGCAGGGGGATGGGGAGGAGCTGGGCTTGGAGGGGTGGAGAAGGTAGGGAATGGAGAGGAGGAGCAGGATACCGAGCAACGCGCCCTCAGAGCGCTCCGACCAGCGTCTCGCAAGCGTCGTCCTCAATCTTATTCACTGCTGCGGTAGAAGCTCGCCGTTTCATTGCGATGAGCATGCCTTTCACAGCGGCTCGATCACTGCCTGATCACTGCTGCGAGTCGCAGTAGTATCCAAGATGAATCGTCAATCTTATCTCCAGCCTAGTTTTTTTTTGGCCAGTAAAACACTTCCTTTTTCCCTCAATTCCAGTGGAGCCCAGGTGCCCCAGACATTGTCCAGGTTTTCCAGTTTCCTGACGAACTGACACACGTGTGTGCTGGCACTGTGTGTAATATTTTCCTGATCAGCTCGGGCGATTCGTGAGGATTATCCAGTTGCGCTGCCGCGCGATTCCGCCACCGTGCTTGGGCGGGCGTGGGTGGGGGGTGTGGGGGCTTGGGGGGGGCAGCTTGGGGGAGATGGGGGTAATGTCCATGGACACCCCCTTTTCGCACGCTCTGTATTTGGGCATTCTCTGCTCGGAAGGCCGGCCAAACAAGCAGGGACTTGGCCACAGACATGAGCCCATCTTGGGCTCGACGCGTCGGGGGCCCGAATGACCTGCTCCGCAAGAAGCGAGAAGGGCCCGCATCACACCAACCGCTGCAAGGGCGGTGGCGGTGCGCGCCGTGGAGCGGCCGGGGCCGCCGGCTCCTCCGAGGCCGCGCGGTCTGACGGAGAGGTTGAGGTCGCACGTGCCAGCTCCGAGAAGCGGCATCGGGCGAAGCGCATTCTCTGCGAGGCCCCATGGCGCGGACAAGCTCGAGAAGAAGAGGAGGGGCAGGATGGCCACAGGTGGCAATCTGCGATTCAAGGTGCGAGAGGTGGCAACAAGGGGTTCCGCAGCCGCCGCCGAAATTGGGAAGATGATGTGGTGGTGCGTGGCAAGAAACTGCTTCCAGCCAGTTATGCTGTGTACGCATTTATCGAGCGGCTCTCGGTTCATCCCACCACCGCGCCTAGGGCCCAGTAGGTTGTAGGCCAGTGGCCTATTGGATGCCTGCGGGGATTTGATGAAAGGCCCGTCGGATGTCTTTTGAACTGGTTTTGGGAGTGTCTCGGGTCTTGGGGCCTCCCGGGGTTGATTTGAGCTTCTTGCAGGCCTCCTGGTGCCCATTGGAGGCTTTCTAGCGGTCTAGAAGTAATTTTAGGGTGAATGGCGCGACATATTAGTTTGAGTGTCTCCTCTTGAGGTATTGTTGAAGGCATCCTGGGCCGTTTTGACGGTGTTTTGGGCCGTTTGGGGATGTGCTTGGCCTGGGACGTCGTGGAGTGGTCTTGGAAGCTTCTTGGGCCGTCTTGGAGCATCGGAACCTCAGACGGCGAGAACGGCAAGATTTGCCGTCACAAAGATGCGGTCTTTTGCTAGCTTTTGACGCATTCGTAAGTCTCTTGGGGCAGAACGAAAAGGAAATGACAGCACGGGAAAGCCCTACGATTAAATCGGGCGTGTCCCTCTACAGGGGGAAGATAAAACATAGTTAAAAAAAAGAGATGGTCTCGACTTTTCAAATATGTTTGGCCATTTAGGGGGCATTTTTCTAGCATCTGTAATTTTTCGCCCAAAATCCCCCTGTAGGAGGACAGGCCCGAATTAGCCCTAGGAGTCACGCGCCACGCCCACTGAAAAGTCCGGCAGTTCGGCGCAGTTCGCGGTCCGAGCTTTTTTTAACCTGGATCCAAGAGGCCTGAAGACTCTCCAACTCGCGGTGCCTCCAAACACGACGATGGTTTTAATCGAAAAGAAAAGTTGTAAACATACACTTTTGGCGCTCCGCGCGGATTTCTTGGATCCGCGCCTGGGCCCCCCCGGCGGCGCCTCCGACGCCGCCCATGGCGCGCTCCGCGCGCCAGGGAGGGGGTCCAGCGTGAATCCAAGAAATCCGCGCGGAGCGCCAAAAGTCTATGTTTATGTTTGTTACTTCTTCTATTTAAGTCATTTGCACGCGCGAGAATCGTGTGCGGCACGCAAAATTGTTTATTATTGTTTTCGCCCGCGTTATGGCGATTCACAAAATTTCTGAAAACCATTATTCTTCATGACATTTCAGTGCGGAAGTTGCGAGTCGAGAGCCAGCCGTTTTGGCTTCGGGCCTCGGCAGTGTAACCCACTTTTTTGATTCGCCCACGTCGGGGATGATACCCAACCCTGTGTGAAAAAAACGAATCGGTTTTGTGATTGGTACCAGATTAGACGTTCCGGACAAGATCGGCTCCAGGACGTAAAACATCAAATGCACCACAAGTTCGGAAGACATGTGCTGTACGTGTGTTCCCCATATTCGTTCTCATGCGCCGCGCTTGCGTGGACAACACCATTTGGATCGACATCGGCAATCGATTTGTAGTGGAAAACACGAACGTCAACGGAGCCCCTTTATGCAGCCCTCTGATTTCGCTTTCTTGGTTTCACGGAGTGTGCGTACTTTCATTTATGTTGTAATAAGTTGTTGCTCCGATCAATAGCCCTTGTTCGCAAACTAAATCTGGCTGGCCTCTTCTGTTCCGCCATTCTGGTCCTCCCGCGCTTTCGTGCCTTGATTCGCTTCGGTGCGCCCTGGCGTTTGCTCCACCGACGCCTGCTCGCTTGCGTCCGCGAGCCCCACAAACAGTCTGCAAAATCATGTTTCAAGCTACAGGTGGTGGATTCAAACAACAATCGTGATGTGTCTGCGTGTATAAAATGTGCATAAACAAGACTGCATTGGCGCTTCGCGCCATGCACCCTGGTCCGTCAAGTTTGGTATGCAGGCGGAATAGCAGGAAGGTCGGGCCGACAATTTAGCGATAACTCTTTGTTGCCTTTGCCGGCATCGCCGTTATGATAATGCTATTTGCATCCTTCTTCATGTTTCTTTTCCTTCATTCTCGTCGTACCCTGCGCATTATACCCTATCCTCCTCAGTTTGTTTTTGCGGAGGCTCCTCCTTGGAGAGCCTCTGGGCCTCACACAAGTTTTGCAGGCTTTTTTAACGCCTTCTGGAGGCCTCCTCGGCGTCTTCTTGGGGCCTCTGGGGGCTTCCTCGGGCCATCCTGCCTCCAACCGCGGTCTCCCTGAACGACCGGGTCACGATTTGGAATGTTTCAGAGGGTGTCTTGGGTCCATCTTGGGCGGTCATATGGCTCTCTTGGGTCATTTTGGAACACTGTTGTGCCGTCTTGGGGCTCTCCTGGACTGCCTGGAAGCCCCCTCGGATGGTTGTGGGGCAATTTTCGAACCTCCCAGGCGGCGTTGGACGCCCAGAAAACCGCCGTCTTGGAGCGTCCAGAAGCCGGACAGAGGAGAACCCCAGACTTCACTAAAAGCCAATTGAAAATCAATGAATTTTGCCTCTTGTGGCCTTCTTGGGAGTGCTCTTGGAGGCCTCTTGGGACGTTTTGGAGCGATCCTTGGTGGTATGACGGCTTCTTTGGGGTCGTCGTCGACCGTCTTGGGGCTCTCTGGGGTCGTTTCGGGAGCGCGCCAAGATGCCTGGTGCCCTCTGGGGCCGTCTTCGGGCTCTAATGGGGTTCTCTTGGGTCGTCTGGAGGGTTGCCCGAGAGGCCCAGGGTGGGCCAAATTCGTTAGGTGGGGGACCTTTTTCCAGGGTCCCCGGCCCTATCAAAATATATGACTAGGAATATGTGTGTATATCGATGTTTCGGTTTACGAGGCCATGGGGCCCTGGCCCCGAGCGCCGACAACGTATGGTGGTACTGGGAGACCGGGCCTGGTGCCCCAGACGACCCCATTGGGCCCCAAGTCGACCAAAAATCTATCCCAGACGCCCTTGATTGCCTCCGGGTGGCCAAAACCGTCCCCAAGACGCTAAACGAGAGTTTCCAGAGTTTCCACGAGAGTTTCCAGAGTCGACCTTCCCGCGCACCTGGTCCCCCAGAATGCCCAAACAGCCCGCCCCCCCAGGAGCTTCCAGGAGTCGACAAGAGATCCCAAGATGCCCCCAAGAGGCGCTCAAGAGGCCAGCAACCCCCCCCGCCCACAGTACCCGAGAGGCCTCCGAAGAGATCCCGATAAGTGCCCCAAGCCTCGATGCCTCACCCACATCTCTTGCACGCGGCGGGGTGGGCCAAACGGCACTCCTTACAATGTCCCCGGATGCAAGCCCGAATCCAAGGCGGTCTTCCCGAGGCCTGGGGCACCTGAGACGTGCCAGAAGACTCCAGGAACTCCAGTAGACGATACCAGAGGTCTCGGACATGGGCCCAGAGCGTTCCAGGACGGCCCAAGATGGCTTCAAGACAGCACCAGGGGCTTCCAAGACGCCTCAGGGCTCTCCCAGAGGGCCCCCAAGATGGCCCCGAGGGGGAAACAATAATTGATCATCTTTGGGTTTCTGATGCGCTTTGCGCATGCTGTTTTCTAGCCTCTGACTTGCCACGACGGGCCAAGAGGGTCCCAATATTGCTCCCAGGTTGCCCCAGAGGCCTCCCAGCGGATCCCCAATCAACCCAAGACTGGCCCAAGGCGGCCCAAGGTAGTCTCCAAGAGGGCTCCCGAGGCAGCCAAGAAGGGGAGACAAAAGGCAACCCCAACACCGACATCTCGAGTACTGCCTAGTTTTGGACCCGAGGAACCTCCCAGAGGCTCAAAACAAAACAGGAAATCGAGGGGATCCCTGTAGCCTTAAGTCGGGGGTGTCCCTCTACAGGGGGAATATTAAAAGATAGTTATACATAATCTGGGGACGATGTTTTGATTTTGCTTTGTTATTTTGGAGGTATTTGTGGGGCGGACATTGTTAATGTTTCGTCCAAAATCCGCCTGTAGGGGACAGGCCCGACCTAACTGTAGCCGTCAAAACAGACCTGCAAGATGCCTCCCATCGTCTTCCCAGGAGATCGTACGACGCATCTCAAGATGGTCCGCCTCAGAGACTCCCCAATGTTCTGGCCCCTGCGCCGTCGGCAGAACGACCCGGAGTGGCATGTTGGTCCCGTTCCTCGAGGACCTTGTCCCTCCGTCCCTGAGATGTGTGAGCGAAGCGGACGAAGAAGCGGAGGAGGGAGAAGGAGGAGGAGGAGGAGGAGGTTGAGGTTGAGGATGAGGATGATGATGATGTTGCTGCTGCTGATGATGATGATGATGAGGAGGAGGAGGAGGATGCGGAGGAAGAGGAGGAGGAGGCGGAGGAAGAGCAGGAGGAGCAGGTGGAGGATGCATGGATACCGATAGTGGCGACGGAAGCGGTAGTGTGAGTGGCCAGGGTCGTACTGGCAAAGATTTTGGCAGCTGTAGCAGAATTGATGGAGGTTGGGGTGACTGCCTTGCAATTACTGTGAGCGCGCGCCCGCTCGATGTGTGCGTGGCTTTAGTGTATCTGCGTCTATATGTCTATATGTATGTATGCATGTATGTATACATGCACGCATGCATGTCTGTCTGTCTGTCTGTCTGTCTGTCTGTCTGTCTGTCTGTCTGTCTGTCTGTATGCATGCATGCATGTATGTATGTATGTATGCATGCATGTATGCACGTACGATTGTATGTATGTATGTATGTATGTATGTACGTACGTACGTACGCACGTACGTATGTATGTATGTATGTTTGTATTTATGTATGTATGTCTGCCTGTCTGTCTGTCTGTCTGTCTGTATGTATATATGTATGTATGTATGTATGCATGCATGCATGCATGCATGCATGCATGCATGCATGTATGTATGTATGTATGTATGTATGTATGTATGTATGTATGTGTATATGCATGCTTCTGTATATATATATATATAGACACACATATATATACATATATATATATATATATATAGGTGCATGCAAAGCTGTATACATGCATATGTATAGGTAAGGGCCTCGCCCTCTGCCGTCGGCCCCCTCTCAATCATAATTGAATTTGCGCAGGAGCCATATTGGGATGTATGGGCGCCGTCATGAAGCAGTATCGAGGCCTCGTGCGAGGACCAGTAATAATCTTCAAGACAAATTGATATTCAGATGACAGCGTTGAACTCTGTGCTGCCTTTTGCGAACTTCCCCTCATGCTGTGTATCGGCTGCCCGCTCGGAACGACTGATCGCGCGGCTCGGACGGTCTTGGGGTTCCTCGGCGTCTGTTACGATGAAACGTGGCTTCGGGGACGCGAGCATGGCGTGCTTTACAAGCGATCGTGGCCTCGGGGACGCGACCATTGTGTAATTTTCAAGGGCTCGTGGCCTCGGAGACGCGACTGCCGTGTAATTTGCCAGCGATCGTGGCCTCGGGGACGCGAATATGGCGCAATGTACGCGGGATTGTGGCCTCGAGAGCACGAACAGTGTACAGTTTACGCAGGATCGTGGCGTCGGAAGCACGAGTTGCGCAAATTACTAGGGATTGTTGCTTCGGCAGCGCGAATCTGGTGCAATTTGTTAAGGAATGTAGCCCCGGCAGCGCGAATCTGGTGCAAATTGCGAGGGGTTGTGGCCTCGGCAGCGCGAATATGGCGAAATTTGCTAGGGATTGTGGCCTCGGCAGCGCAAACACAATGCAATTTGCGAGGAAGTATGGCCTCCGCAGTGCGAGCATGGTGCAATTTGCAAGGGATATGGCTTCGGCATCGCGGATGTGGCGCAATTTGCAGAGGATTGTGGCCTCGGCAGCGCGAATTTGGGTCAATTTGCAAGGGATTATGGCCTCGGCAGCGCGAGCATCGCGCAATTTGCAAGGGATTGTGGCCTCGGCAGCGCGAATCTACTGCAATTTGCGAGGGTTTGTGGCTTCGGATGTGCAGATCTCTTCTGTTTTAAATATCCCACGGCCCCGAGGAAATTCTGAGAACCTTCCTGGGGGAGGGTAGCCAGGGTGGTTTTCGGCTCTGCACCCCCTCGCGCGGATTTCAACAACTTACAATAGGAAGCAGAAAGCAGGACTGTAAAATTGGATACTTGAAACTGCAGCTGGCGCAGGGAGTAGCAACCCATGGCCCAGACTGCTCTCAAGACACCTCGGTGACGGTTCCAGCCGGCCCCAAGCTAAAACCAGCATGTCTTGCAGCTTTTATTTCAATTCGTGCCCTTTTTCCTCTCCCCTCTTCCTGTTGGCGTTGGTTTGTCCGCGGTCGGCCCCAATCGCTGATGGCGGTTGTCCTGAGTGAATGGAAAAGCATACCCCGGCTTACCACATGGTGGGGGGGTTCGTCTGTTTTTTCCAGCTCCGGCTACAGCGGCTCGCGCGGAACTTCCGACGGCAAAGCACTTGACAATGGTTGCGTTAATTAAGGCAGTGCCAGCGGTAGCTTCCGCGGCCGCCTTGACAGCATTTTCAGTCGCGGCCCCTCCGAGGGCAGCTCCCGCGGCAAAACCTTGCACCAATGTCAACGTATTGCGAAGGCCTTACGGCTGGTGCCGCCGATCGGGACCAGAAATATTTATCATTCACTGGTTTTTGGGGTTTTCGTTCGCAGACGCTTAATTGAATGATTACACGGCGCGGTCTTCGTTTCGCTGCCTGCTGCCTCTTTGGAACGCGTAAACCAAGCGAGCGTGGCCATCGCAAGATGCTGCTGGGCTCCGCGAGAACGACGCGCGCGCTGTAGATGCATTTTCATTTGCTGATGGAAAGCGACGCGATGCGCGATGCATCGGCCCTTCGGTTGACTCGAGCGGCCCCCGAACAGACATTGGGGCCGCATGTGCCTATATAGCCGCGGCTTGATCCCGTTCAATCAGCGCGCATGTCAAGGCTGCCCGGCAATGTCGACGGGAATCTCCATGACCAAACGAATATGTGCACCGTTAATCTCCGCAGGCCTCAGGCGCGGGAATGCGCGCGCCGCGCCGCAGATCGGTGCGCGCGCTCAAGCGAGGACGCGGCCCTGCGTCGATCGGCCCGCCGCCTCAGGGCGCGCGCGGCGTCCGCCCCTGGAACCCCCGCCAGGCCGGATCGGTGAAATGAAAGATTTTGTTGTTTTGGGCGGGCCCAAACCGCGAAATCTTTCATTTCACCGGTCGCGGGTCTGGGTTGCGTCCCTGTCCGGGGCGGATGCGAGCGGTTCCTTGCGTGCTTCTGCGGTGGCCCGCTCTAGGGCGTATCGGGCCTCTCTTGGGGCCTGTCGCGCTCTTCCCCGGGTTTTCCTACTTGCTCTCCGGAGGCCCCCGTGGAGCTATTGGGCCCACTTGCGTCGATGTGGAAACTCGTGGAGACGTCTCGGCGACGGATTGGGGATATGGGTTTCACCAGACGCCCAGGGTCGTTTCTCGGCGCGTTCAGGCCGATGTGGAACCTCCCGCGATCCCCGGCCGCCCAGAGAGCGCCATTGGCGCCTGAAGGGTTTCCTGCAGGCGGCGGGACATGATGTCCAATTGTCGTGCGGCGCAGTGCTGGGCGCTCCTTCAAATCGCAAGTTCGGTCGATTCGCACAATTGGCGTCGCGTCGCGAAGATGTCGGCCTCATCGCGATCAGCGATCATGTGGGCATGAGGGCCAGTAAATCAAAATCTACAGGCCGACCAGTGAAAGATAATCATTTCTGGCCCCTAGCCGACCCTGACGGGGGACGACGACGACAACGACGGCGGCGTCGGCGACGACGACGATGCTAGTGTGGGTCAGAGTCCTCAGGGATGCGTCTTGGGGTCTCCTCGGAGAGCACTCGGGGGCCTCTAGGGGGCAGTTTCCGGGCCTCCTGGGAGCCACTTGGGGGCCTCTCGGGAGCCTCTTGGGGGCCCCTTGGGCCTCTTGGGGGCCTCTTGGGGCCTCTTGGGGGCCTCTTGGGGGCTCCTTGGGGACTCCTGGGAGCCTCTCGGGGCCGAGGGCTCGAAATGTCCGTTCGGGCCACCTGTCTGGGCACCCTCTTGGAGCCTTCTGATGACCCTCTTAGTACTTAGGCCGCCTTTGAGATCTCTTGGGCCGTCTTGGGGCTCTCTTGGGTCGCTTTGGGGCCCTCTTGGGCCGTCTTGGAGCGATTTGTGGGGCCTTTTGGACCGTCTTGGAGTGTCGGGAGGTCGAAAGGCGTGGACACCAACACTTGTCAAACACCGAAGGGAAATCTAAGAAGTTTGCCTGAATTTGCCACTTGGACTCGAGCCCTCTTGGGCGTGCTCATGGAGGCCTCTTAGGGCGTCTTGGAGGCCTCTTGGGCCGTCGGGAGGCTATCTTGGGCGTCTCGCGCTGATTGTTTGGCGATTCGGGGCCCTCTGGGGCCGTCTTCGCCGCCTTCTGGACCATTCTTCGCCCGTCTTGGGTCTTAGGTTTTTTTTTGGTTCCGCCGGGACCCCTCGGGGGGATGGTATTCTGACCCGGGACCCCCCAAACACCCCTCCTCAGCACCATCCAATCAACCCCCCCAGCCCCCCCTCCCTCCCCAGCACCCCCCCTCGCCAGGAAAGGGATCCAAGGGACGGGGCTTCCCGTCGGCTCAACCACGACTTTGCTCAATTTCGCTTTGGCTGATGCGCTTGAGGAGGAGGGCCACGGGAAAGGGGGAGGGGCGGTGACGACGACGACCACGACGACGACCACGACGACCACGACGACGACGACGACGAAGACGACGAGTCAGACGAAACAGCGCCTCGCACACGCCGACAGGGTCGGCGGATCTGTTGGCCTTGTGACTCGTCGCGCTCTGCACTGGCGTCTCGCCTCGTCGCGCTTCTCTTTTGGGCGCTCGAGGCATCTGCAGGACCCGCCTCAGGGTCAAGCCAGACGACAAGTGCCCAGGGGATCAGACAAATCACAGGGGGTGTCTTGCTCTTGCAGAGAGTATTCTCCCCTTTCCCCTCCTCTCCAGCTTTCGGCTTTCGATTGGATGCCATTCTTGGAGGCGGGAGATGAGGAACACCGTCATGAGAAGGATGTACGGACTGCCTTTGGAGTTTGTGTTTGTGTCTGGTCACATGTTTGTGCAAATAGCGTGAGGTCACGTAAGCGACATGTGTTCGTGTCGAAGTTTTCAAAGGAGCAGGCACAGACGGACAGAATTCTCACCGAGTCCATCTCGGAGTCGGGCAGCGCGGGAGTTGTCACCAGAGGAGGAAATGTCGTCTGCGAAGGGGGTCGCAATGTTTGAGAGTTGTGAGAAGTGCACGCTGTGCTCTCTCAGGTGCCTACGACGGAAGTGTTCACGTCATGCGCCATCGTATTTGGCCTTCATTCCGGGTAGCTTCGTTTCCGTCGTTCAGAACGGTGCTCTCGCCTCAGCGTGGGCCACACTTCTGGATCTGAGGGCGTCCTCGTCGTTGTCGCCTCTTCCTTTCCGCTCTCCGCATTCCTCTGGCCCACCTGCTCCTCCCACTTCTCCTTGGTGAAGAATCGTCACGAGTACGGGTAAGCAAAGGCGAGTCCAGACCTACCTCTCTGTACCCTCCTCCGGTCCCAATCCTGCTCGAAACTCTGGCGGGCCACGCCTCGGAACGTGCAGGCGCTGTCCATACGCTAGGCCACGCCTGGGCAGTTGCGCCCTCCTGTCTTGCAAGATCTGACATATCATCTTCTCCTGCTCCTTCTGCTGCGGTTCCTCCGCGTCCTCCTCCTTCATTCTCCTTCTCCTCCTCGCCACCTCCTTCAATGTACACAGGTTCCCTTTTCATATTGCGCGTAGCACGATGAGATCCGCTTGGGTGTTCCAGGTCCGCTATGACACCCGTTGGCGTATAGAGAAGTATCCGAGCAATGGGAAGGGATGAGAGGGATGGGGCAGGATGTCAGATGTGGCGCAAATGCACTTAGCTCGTCCTCCTCCTCCTCCTCCTCCTCCTCTCTCTGCTCCTCCTGCCCTCCTCCTGCTCCTCCTCCTCCTCCTCATCCATTCCTTTTCCTGATCAATGACTTCTCCCAGTCGTATCCCGAAGCCAGTTTTTAGGGCAGGCCGGGCGTTTCGCCTGAGACTTCCTCACAATTTGTGATTCTGAAGCTTAAACATTGGCAACAGTTGCACAGATGGAGGGCTGGTTGTTTTCAAAATTTGGCTCTCGCTTTAGCGCGACGCAAATTCGTTTCAAACATTTGCAAGAGTTTCACGGATTGAGGGCGGGTCGTTTTCAAAATGTGGCTCTCGCTTTAGCGCGGCGCACATTCCTTTGCAACATTTGCAAGAGCTTCACGGATTCAGCGCGGTTCCTTTTCAAAATGACCCTCGCCTTAGCGCGGCGCATATTCGTTTTAAAGAATTGCAGGGGTTTCGCAGATTCCCATCATCAACGTGTCAGACATGGTGTTTTGAAAGGATTCAGGATTATGCGGGCGCAAGAGTTATGTTGGTTCGCTGTGTTGATGTCCCAGGGACGGTGTTCTGGCACGACTCAGGCTTGTCAAGACGCAACAGTCAGGCTGATCCGTGGCGTTCGAATCCCGAGCATAATGTTTTGGCATGCTTCAGGGTCTTCAAACGTCTGTCTTCCAAAGAGGCATTCCCTTCAATGGACATGGGGCCTATGAAGAGGGAGCTAGGAGGGAGGGTTTATTGAATCGCTTTGCTCATTCCGCTGGCCCATAGGGAATTATGTATTCTTGCTGATGGGGGCACTCTCGGGGGGCTTCTTGGTGGCCGCTGGGGGAGTCTTGAACGCGTCGCGGGCTGTCTGGAAGCGTTTTGCCTATGGGGACTCGTTCGGGAGGCCTCTTGGTGGCCTCTTGGGGACTCTTAAACGCGTCGGGTCGTTGGCACTTGCTTGCGTGCTCGGGGGGGCATTTGGGGGGCCTCCTGGGGCCACTTGGGGGCCTCTTGGGGGCCTCCTTAGGGCCTGTTGGGGGCCACTTGGGGCCTTTTAGGGGCCTCTTGGGGACTCCTGGGGGCTTCTTAGGTCCGAGGGCTTGAAATGTTGTTTCGTGTTCCCCCCCTGGGACCTCTCTTGGGGCGTCCTTAGGGCCCTCTTGGGCTCCTTCTTGGGCCGTCTTGGGGCCCTCTTTGTGGCCCCTTGGGCCCTCTTGGGGCGGTCTTGGGGGCCTCTTGGGCCGTCTGGGGGTGTCGGGAAGCCGAAAAGGTGAAAAAGCCAAACTCTTTCCAAAACCTAAGGGACAGCAATGAATTTTGCCTCTTGGGGCCCTCTTGAGAGTGCTCTTGGAGGCCTCTTGGGCCGTCTGGGGGCCATCTTGGGCGTCTTGGAGCGATCTTGTGGCATCTCGGAGCTCTCTTGTATCATCTTGAGGGGCTCTTGGCGGCCTCTTGACCTTTCTTGGGGCTCTCTGGACGGCCTCGAGGGCGGCGCCCAGGTGGAAAACCATCTCTGACCCGAGTCGCCCGGGACCTGCCCGGGGTACTTTTCGTCCAGGGACCCTGAGGGGCCGCCCCGCGCGCGAGAAGTAGCATTACTGTAAGCAGTTGCCGGAGCGCCTCTGGCCCGTTGGGCCGGCGAATTCCAACATCGTTGATGATTCTTGGGTTTACATTGGTCCTCCTCTTCTTATTCCTGTCAAGACCCACCAGTCGGAGATAGGTGCTACGAGTGATCACGAAGTGTGGCTAAGTCGTGGCAACGGGGTGGCAGATCAGTATGCTAAGCAGGGAGCCAGGTTCTGGGACATTCCAGAGCATTGGCCACTCTATGTTTCAGGTCGTACGAGAGTGCTTCGAGACTGTGAGCTTTGGCAGGGCCGAGCCCAGTCCGCCTTCTGGTCGTTGGAACAGCCAGGCTCCGACGGCATAGCAGGCACGGCTGACATTGAATATGAGGATGAGTATTCGAAGGCTTTCCTAGAGGCTTGCCTTGAGGCAGGGGTGCGTCGGTTCAAGGGGTCCAGGGCCGTTGGGGCCATGGGCTCTCCTCCTCTCCCTCCGCCTCCGCATCCTTCTCTCCGAGAGACTTCATCCAGGTGTCTGGGGTTCCGTGAGACTTGCCATCGCTCGGGAGAGTATTTTTTTCCAGCGAGGGCCATCGAGGAGCATCCAGGATCATCTCGCGAACAACCTACGCACGAAACCGAACAATGCACGGGGAATGGACGTCCGAGCGATGGCTTGGGGAGCTCCGTGCCCATTGCCCAGGCCGAGGTGCAGGCCGAGGACGGCGAAAGGCTGGATGCTTTGATTGTCTGTACTCGTTGCGGAGCCTCTTCGCTTCGGCATGCGCGAGGGGGGCTCCTGCGGATCTGCAAAAGCTCGAAGCATGCAGACTGACTATAAGATCCAGAGGTCTGGGCTTGGGCGCCGTCTTTCCCCAGGTCACAGCCCGGGCAAGGCTAATGTGGGCAGCCCATTCGGGCCGACCGGCGCCACCAGTGCTGTTCGAGGTCTTCCGCTTGACCGTGAGCCTTCTGGGGTTGGTGGGGGTGGGGAGCATGTCCCTAACAGTGATGCTGTTGAGGTGTCTGCGTCGGCCACGGTTGTCCCGCCCCCAACATCTGAGATTGCGGCGATTTTTATCCTCACCATCCAGCAGATTTCCAAGTTGCATGGTCTTGAGCCCCCCTAGCCGCTAGTTTCTTGGGAGAGTGATCAGCGTCGTCGCGAGGGCGACTCATGCGATTGGGATGAGGGGGCTAGCATAGGCTATTCGCCTCTTGCAGGTTCGGTGCTAGGGGGTGCATACTCACCCCGCATCACCAGTGACCTCAGTGCCCTCCCTTCGTTCTTCCACCTCCCAGTGCGTCTGCCGCCCTCCGCCCTCCGCCCCCGCCCCCCTCCCACGCCCCTGCGCGGAGGTACGTGCTCGAGATGCGGCAGACTTTGCAACACTTCCTCGACGAGGCCGAGGCCCCCCCCCCCCGGGTGGGCGCGCGCCCCCCCCCCCCTCGCCTCCCCTTCGGGAAGCGGTCCAGTCCATCGCGCTCAGAGTCAGACGTCGATGAGGAGGGGAGAAAGAAGAGGCTCACACCAAACCGCCCCAACCCGACCCAAAGGTCCCAGACCTCCCCCAAACATTTTGAGTTTTTGGGGGGTGTACAGTTTCCACGGTGTTTCCTCGAAGTTCTGGAATGCCCTCCCCCAACTGGAAAAAGGCAGGCCCAATGGCGGTTTTGGGTTGGGTAGTAGCTTGGTGGGTAGTCAGAGGCGGCGGTGGAAGAGCAGGAGGAGAACGAGGAGGAGGGGGCGGAGGAAACGGATGAGGAGTATGATGCTGATGATGTTGTTGTTGTTGATGATGATGATGATGATGATGATGATGATGATGATGCTGATGATGCTGATGATGCTGATGATGCTGATGATGCTGATGCTGATGCTGCTGCTGATGATGATGATGCTGATGCTGATGCTGATGCTGATGCTGATGCTGATGATGATGATGATGATGATGA
>CAUYUJ010014449.1:180550-200550 GCA_963575745.1 Prorocentrum cordatum | reverse complement strand
GCTGCTGCTGCTGAAGCGGAAGAGCAGGATACCAATACATCTATATATATACATATATCGATATACACGTATATATATATATAGAGAGAGGGGGGGGGAGAGAGATATATATAGAGAGAGAGAGAGAGAGAGAGAGATAAAGACGGGGGGGTCCTGGTGCCCGCGCATGCGTGCACCTGTAGCGCGCGCACGTCCATCCACTCACGAACACACGTGCAGACTCACGCACGCCTACGCCATCGCAACACCTCCCCATTGAGGGGCCTGGTCCCTCGCAGTCCGTCATGCAGTGGCTGACCTCGGCTTGCGCCTCTGGGGGCCATGGCAGCACCTGAGACGGGCTGCCCACGAGGAGTAGAAGGACGAACACACTGATGAGGCGGAGGCGGCGGAGGCGGAGGCGGAGGAGCAGGAGGAGGAGGAGGAGGAGGTCCGTTGTCATTTTGGCTCAAGGTGGGGACCAGAGACCCCCGCGGCGAGCGGGCAGCCCCTCCAGGCCATCCAGCGTGTCGTGCGCTGGCGGGCATTCCCCTTTACCCTCCGCTCCCGACAGTTCTGCTCCTTCGGAGCAGCATGGGCAATGACGCTGATGGTGCTTCGACTGCTTCTCTTGCGGCTGCTTCCGATTCCATCGGCGCCTTCCCATCGCAGGAAGGAGCAGGTGGGGGCCAGTCCCCACCAGGCGGCAGCCCACGCAAGAAGGCCAAGGGCAGCGAAGGTGCAGACGCCATGGCCGCCGTCGCCGAGCTCCGCTCCTTCGCCACCGACACTCGCAACGAGCTGCTCGAAGCGGCTGTCAGATTGCAGTCAAATGTCACAGAGTTCGGTGCAGGAGGGGCAAAGTCTTGCGACACCATTAGCAAGCAGGTCGAGACGCGGTTTGCCGACCTGCAGGCACAGCAGAACAACGCTCAGGTTAGAGTCAGCGCGCTGGAGCGCCAGATTGCTGAACTGCAGCAACTTTTCTATTGTATTAAAGCAGAAGAGCCGAAGGCTGTTGTGCAAGATTCGTCGTTCAACAGGCATGTGGGCCCATGTATTCTGGTCATCCGCAGCAAAGCAGTCGTCGCCGCCAAGGATGTTGAGAACAGTATTGGGGCGTGGCTAGAGAGATCGCATATGGTATAGATGACTACACATTCTCTTCGGACCCAGCTGGCAAACGCTTTGTGGTTAGAGTTCGTGGGAACCCCACTTTCGCCCAGCGGAGGATTGCGCAGGCCATCGGCGCGCTCAGGTTCGCCAGCAGAGACTGGGAAAGACACTCAGCCCCAGCTATCGACGGGACCAGGACTGAGCTCTGCATCAGCACGGACAAGAACCCCGCGATGGTCAAGAGGGAGCTCGGCCTCAAGTTGTTGCGCCGCGCATTTGAGAGCGTGGCCAGCGGGAACAAGTACTTCTCGGGCAAGGCGAAGGGCGAGATCTCTGCAAGTTGGGAGCCTTTGGCACGCATCACCCCCCTTCCAGGAGACGAAGCGCCCAGGATCGAATGGTGTGTCCCCAACCTCGTGGAGCTCGGGATCGACAAGGAGAGCGCCCAGAGGATATTTGAATCAAGTTTGCAGCCTGCGGTGGTGCCGCAGTGGTCCATGTAGCAGTATCCTGAGATGGTGGAGAGGTCCACTATCTGAAGAATGGCCCCTTAGTCTGACTACGTGGAACGCCCGAGCTCTCTTCCACCAATCTGTTCCCCGTCGCGAACCCGAGCTCGTTCTTCTCCGTCGTCTCCTCACCAAAGGCGCCACTGTAGCAGTCCAAGAGAGCCATGGTTCCCTTCTGGGGATTCATGACTTTTTGTATAACAATCGCCTGCAGTTCCAGGCGTATGCTTCCTCCTGCCCGAATGAGCAGGCTGGTGGCGTCGTCGCGTTCCTCCCCAGTTTCTACTTCCTTGGAGACCAAAGCCCAGAAGTATGTGCTAGACAAATCCTTCCAGGGCGGGCGTGGCGACTTTCGTTGGCAATGGAAGACAGGTCCCAGCTGGCCCATTGCAACATTCATAACTATAAGCTTTCCCGTGAAGCTAAAGAACTTCTTGCAGAACTTGTCGTGGCTGATCTAGAGGAGGCGCAGGCGAACCCCACCAAGTCCCTGGCCCTGGTCAGCGGGGACTTCAATTTCGCGCGCGCGCCCCCGCGCGAGGAGCCAGGCGCCGAAGTAGATGAAGCACCCCGTCGTTATCTTCAGGATTGGCGATCCTCCCAGGACAGAATTCTCATGAAAGCCCTCGGGACAATGGTTGAGACAGAAGTCCCCGAGCCATCCCACCACTTCGCCCCCGGGCGGATGCTCGCCTACATCAACAGGCAATTCGTCTCGCTCCCAGGGTGGCTGTGCAAGCAGTTGGGTCTTTCAGGCGTGGTGGTCGAGCCGCCCGAGCTACTGAACCGCTGGGGGATCTCTGATCATGCTCTTGTTCGAGTGGTTGCTTGCCCTGGGGAACCTGTTCCTGGCAGTGAACGCCCTGTTCCTCCCGAGGTTTGTGATCGACCCGAATGCCGTCAGCTCATCGAGAAAATCGAGGAGGTTTGTGATCAGAGTAGGCTCGCTCCACCGCTGAGGCTGGAATTTCAGACCCAGATGATTTCAGGCCCGCGAGAGCCTCATCTCCAAGTCGCCCGACTCCCTATTCGCGCGTTCGGCGGTGATCAAAGGGATCGGCCGAGCAGTCTGGCGGCAAGATGTTCGATGTGCCCAACAGCTCTGGAGGTCTCACGAATGAGGCACGCTTCTCCTTCGGATTGACCCGCTGGAAGGGGGCAGTGGAGCTTATTGGCGCTCCTGGGTTTCATCGTCGTTCGAACTCGATTCACGGGGTGATATCGACGCAGAAGCAGGCTGCCCCGAGACAAAAACCATCGCCGACGCGACCGACGAGATCACGAGGGCAAAGGCCAGAAGGAAACTGAAACATACGATTCGACGAAGTAGACTCTGGAGCCCGTTTGGGCGCAGGATGTCCCTGCAAGGGATCGGGGCAACGGACGGCCAGTCTGTTGTTGCCGAGCCTGGTGCTGCTCTCTCGCTGCTGGCCAACCAGTGGCAGCCTGTCTTCGCCAGGAAAGAGATCAACGTTCATGCTGCGCATGCTTGTCTTCATCGTCGCGTTTCTGATATCGATCTATCTGACCTTCCCCCCCCCCCCCCCCCTTCGCCAACTGGAGGCTCGCCTTGAGAGATCCGAAGACAGCGCCCCAGGTCTTGATGGGCTCCCTTACAGGGCTTGGAAAAGGCACCCCGCGGGGCTCAGCATTCTCGACGAAGGGTTGTGGTGGTTACTTAGTGGGAGGGCTATGTTACCGTCTTTCAACCACGTCAGAGGGGTCTTTATTGCCAAATGGGAAGATGAGCAAGATTCGAATGGCGTCTCTCGGGCTGCAGATCAAGCCCGCCCTCCTGGGCTGAAACAATTGTCAAATAAGCTTTTCACGGGCGCTATGTTCGAGAACCTCAGCAAGGCTCTGAAAGGCAAGATTCATTTCTCGCAGAGGGGCATCGTCAGAGGCCGCAACTTTGGACTGAATATCTTGGAACTTGACGCCAGGAGTAGGACTGCATCTATGTTACCCGACGCCGCTGTTCGGCCCCCGGCCCTTCTGGCATTTGACTTCGGCCAGGCCTTCCCATCGGTTGCGCGCGAATGGATTCGCAGAAGTCTGGTGGCCTTCGGTGTTCCCACTCCTCTTCGTACCTATGTTGAACTTTTATCATCTGGAGTTCGTTGCTTCGGGGCGTTCGCGAGAGAATGCCGATTCCTGTTCAACATTGACGCAGGCATCGTTCAGGGCTGCCCTGGATCAGGAGTCCTCTTCGCCTTTGCCAGTCGCCCGTTCCTGGTCGACTTCTGGAAGCGCATGGAGCAGGCCGATGAACGGAGCGACCTCGTCGAGAGCCAGCAGCAGCGTCTGCCCGTTGGCCCCTCCCGCCCTTCTCCGCTCGTGGCAACTCCTCGGTTGAGCCTGGCAAGAGCGTGCGCTGACGACATCGGTGCTGTGGTGATGGCACTTCGTGAACTGGTACATCTGAAGGCGGTATTTGAGTGCAGTGAGGCCCTTGCTTGTCTTGTTCTCAGGAAATGAAAATGTTTCCTGGTTCCGTTGGCGGGGCCGTTTTGCCCTCCTCTCGTTGCCAAGTACAGACGCTGGCTTCGACATGCTCTCCCTGATTGGGGTTCCTTTCAGGCCACCGCTTCTGTGAAATGTCTTGGGCACCAGTTGGGGCCGGCTGTCGCCGCAGACTCCTGGCACGCGCCGATCCTGAAGTGGGCGTCGCGTTGCGCCGTGATTGCAGCGGAGAACTCACCAGCTGCCATCGCCCAGTATCTTTAGTCCAGCCGAGCGATATCTACTCTCGGCTACGTTGCCCAATTCTGTTCTCTCCCACCCTCTTGTCCCATCCTGCCTTCCCCTGTCGCCCGTGTGGAGCATGCTGCCCCCGCCTCTCTCTATCGTGTCCCTCACTGTGCCATATCGCGTGCCGCATGGTTCAACCTGGGAGCTTGGGGTGGGCCGTCTGTTGTCAGTATTGAAGCTCTGAGTGCAGCCACGCTTATGCGTGCGGCCATATCCACCTTCCCCGAGCATGCTGCCGTTCTGTGTCAGCTGAGAGAGGTTGCAGAAGAACACCTCGAGATTGTGCGCCTGGTCGGGGGGAAGACCTCCCCGACCTTTTGGGCTGGCCCATCTGTTGTGGAGACGCTTGGAGATGCGGGCGCAGGGTTCCCTAGGACCCCCTCTCTCTCTCTCTCTCTCTCTCTCTCTCGAGCTGGACCGATTGCCCGCGTGGCCGCGGAGGAGCTCTTGGCCCTCGCCGCCGACCGCCCCCGACCCCCTCGGCGCATGAAGCTCCAAGGCAGGCTAACCTGTCTGCGGAACTCTTCCCCGATGATCTCGGTCGTGTGTTCGCTACTCGTCTCGCTCGGTGGTTTCCTGGCGTTCGTGAGGTTCTCGACGGGGTGAATTGGGAAGAGGTCCGCGCCCTGCTCCTGGAGATGAGGGGGCCACTCGCGAATGCCATCTGGAAGACTCTCGCGGGTAGTTGGCACGCATCCATGCGTTTTCATGATGACTCCACTCTCTCGTGCATGCTTGGATGTCAGGCCTGTGCTACTTTTGTGCATTGCTGGACGTGTCCCCGCTTTCTTGATCTCCTCCGCTCTGTCCTCTCGAACGATGTTCCAAGTTGCCCGATCTGCCGTTTCGGAGTTTACCAACCATCCAAATCTAGTCTTTCCGTCCCAGCCGCTGCCTTCCTGCTTTTTTCATTTTACCAGCCCCCGAGGGCTCTCAGCGAGGAGTGGGCGCGGCAAGCCGTGCCCCTGACCAAGGTGCAGGTGGCCAGAGCCAGCGGTGGCCGATGAGGAGCTGAGGATTTGTTCGCAGCGACGTGCGAGGAGGAGGAGGAGGAGGAGGAGGAGGAGGAGGGGGAGGGCGGCGACGATTACGAGTCGTAATCGTCGCCGCCCACGGCGATCGTCGCCGCGACGATCGATACAGCGCTGGGCACCGACGGTCCCGAGGAGGAGGATGAGGCGGAGGAGGAGGATGAGCGGGAGAAGGAGGAGGAGGAGAAGGATGAGGAGGAGGGGGAGGATGAGGAGGAGCTAGAGTTAACAATCGGATGAATGGGGGAGATGCGGCGAAACAGAGATCCCTGAGAACTTGCGGGGATCACGCCAGATACATCTATTAAGATCTACGTCAACAGATCTACATCCAAGTAGGTCGAGATATTTCCAGAGACATTTCAGTGAATCTGGATAAATCGTGGAAAGTCCAGCGCGAGTCGAGGGACGCCAGAAGTCGTGAAGGCGTTAGCGAAGAGAGGAGGTGGAGGAGAGGAGGAAGAGGAGGAGGAGGAGGAAGAGGAGGAAGAGGAAGAGGAGGAGGAAAAGGAGGAGGAGGAGAAGGAGGAGGAGGAACATGAGGAGGGCAGGGGCTTGGAGGAGGCCGAGGTCGTATGTCCAGGAATGCTGTGCCAGGGGCCGGGTGCGGGACTCGGGGGTCCACCAGACCAGGGCACGAGCTGGTCCAGCTCCAGGGGGTCGCAGTCAAACCTCGCGACGGCCGCTTCTGTTCCGTAGTGTGCTCTGCCCCTGGAGCTCCGCGCGGGTTTCATGGATCGGTGCCGGGCCCATCTTGACATGAGCTGACCCTCCGCCGCGCGGCGTCGAGGGCGCACGGCCCAGGGGCCAGCGCCTGCGCCCCACCGTTGTTCAAAGTCGGCCGAGCGCTTTGATCTCGGCGCCGATCCAGCCACTCCGCGCGGATCTGCAACAGTTTACGTACAACCCTGGCATGGCAGCCAGCACTACAGTGCACATACAGGATATTCTTGCAGTTTCTAAGCTGTTCGACTTCACCGTCTTACAGTGGCCGGCGATACGTACCGTTGACACAGAAAACAGAACCCAAGAGGACGCGTCAAAAGTCGATCCTGGCTGAAATTCGATCGGGATGGTTGCGACACTTGTCTTTTTGTCTTATTTCTTCTTGTCTCATACCAAACATGATCGACCCACGAACCCGGAAAAGGAATCCTGACATGTAAGGCATGGCAACGTTTCAAAGACACTTGATTGGGCGACGGGCAAATGCAATGCTGAATGTGTCGATCTTGATGTATTGTGTCGAGGGCTGTGCTGTGCTACGCCGTGCTGAACTGCGATGTGCCATGCCGCGGTTGCGCTCTATACATAGCGTTGTGGATCGAGTCCTCCCTGGCATCCGAGTCCTGACCGAACTGATCCGGATCTTATGCTCGAGCTGCCTGAGCAGATGGTAGCTGCCCCAGAACTAATCGACAGAGAGGACATGCCAGGAGGACGCGCCGCGGAGCGTCCCAAAGACGCGCCAGGCGACGTGCCAGGGGACGTGTCATGGGGACGCACCGCGGGACGTGCCAAGGGGACGCGCTACGGAACGTGCCAATGGACGTGCCGCGGGACGTGCCAAGGGACGCGCCGCGCGACGTGCCAGGTGGACTCGCCACGGAACGTGCCAAGAAATGTGCCAAGGCGCAATGTTGAATGTATCGATCTTGATGTACCGTACCGAAGGCTGTGCTGTGCTGCGCCGTGCTAAACTGCGATGTGCCATGCCGCGGTTGTGCTCTCTCTCTCTCTCTCTCTCTCTCTCTCTCTCTCTCTCTCTCTTTCTATATATATAGCGTTGTGGATCGAGTCCTCTTTGCATCCGAGTCCTAACCGAACTGATATGGATCTTAAGCTCGAGCTGCCTGAGCAGATGATAGCTGCCCCAGAACTAATCGACAGGGAGACATGCCAGGAGGACGCGCCGCGGAACGTCCCAAGGGACGCGCCAGGCGACGTGCCAGAGGGATACGCCACGGAGTGTGCCAGTGGACACGCCAAGGGACGCGCCGCGCGAACTGCCAGGGGGACGCGCCACGGAACGTGCCAGGGCGACGCGCCACGGGACGCGCCATGGAACGTGCCAGGACCACCATGTTGGATACCCACTGGGCGACCTGGGCCCTCCTAGCGGAATTCCTGCAACACATCAGTGAATTAGACGAGGCATCCTCGAAATTCGCGGGACCACCATGTTAAATGCACCCTGGGTGGCGTGGACACGTGAAAACCAAGGTTCCAGCGCGGGACCACCATGTTGGATACCCCCTGGGCGACCTGGGCCCTCCTAGCATAATTCCTTCAAAAATCAACGAATTAGTCGAGACATCCTCGGAATTCGCGGGGTGTTGAATACCTCCTGGGTGGCCTGGACACGTGAAAACTCATGGTTCCAGCGCGCGACCACCATTTTGGATACCCCCTGGGCGACCTGGCACCTCCTACCAGAATTCCTTTTTGTGATAATCAGCGAATTAATCGACACATCATAGAAATTCGCGGATCCACCATGCTAAATGTCCCCTGGGTGGCCTGGACACGTGAAAACTCATGGTTCCAGCGCGGGACCACCATGTTGGATACCCCCTGGACGACCTGGCACCTTCTAGCAGGATTCCTTTACAACATAAGCGAATTAGTCGAGACATCCTCGGAATTCGCGGGGCCACCATGGTAAATACCTTCTGGGTGGCCTGGACACGTGAAATCACATGGTTCCAGCGCGGGACCGCCATGTTGGATACCCCCTGGGCGACCTGGGCCCTCCTAACAGAATTCCTCATGATAATCAGCGAATTAGTCGAGACATCCTCGAAATTCCTGAGCACGGGGCGCGGCGCGCGCGAGACATCCTCGAAATTCCTGCGCGCGCGGCGCTTTTTCGCGTCGCGGTCGGGGCTCCAGACCCCGTTATTTAGCAAAGGTTTTGAAGAAGGGGCGCCGCGCTTCTCTTTTTATGAAGGAAAACGCTGGTCCGCGGACCCCGTTATCTATCAAGGATCCGAGCTGGGGGGCGCACTTTCCCCGAGCGGGCACGCGCGAAACGCATTTGTCCAACTGCATATTCACACTTTTATGACGTAATTTATCGCATGAGAAATTCGCCGGCCCTACAGCCGTCAAAACCGGGGGGTAAACCGACTAAAAGAGAACCTTGGGCTCAGGCCTTTTCCGGGAAAAGCGGCCTCGGGATGATGAGGAGCCGGCCTTTGAGGAGGGAGGGGGTCGAGGTTCCCGAGGGGCGATGGGGCCACGTCGCGAAGCACAGGGCGGCATCGGATGGGAGGCCCCGCTCCCAGAGGATGAGAAAAAGAATTTGGCGGTGAACAAAAATCGCAGGCCTAGAGGTTGACACCAACACCAATGTCGGCGGCGTGCCTCCACCGCGGGAAGAAGATACTGGTCTCGGTGATGCTGGTCATATTCTGGTTGCCGAGGTGGCCGAAATATTGCCACCAACACCGAAGTCTAGGATCATCTTCCCCCTGTGGAGGCAATCACCTGTGTTGGTGTTGGTGCCTATCTCCAGGCCTCCAAAAGAGGGTTCTGCTCCCCGCGAGTGTGCAGCAGCCAGGGGATAAAGACAAGCGGGTCATCATGGGGGCTGTCAGTTACTGTTTGGGCCGTCTCGGGCCTGTCTTGTCCACCCGCGGGGCAGTCGTTGAGCTCCCTTGGGGCCTTATTGGGCCGTCTCGGGGCCCTCCTGGGCCGTCTTGGGGCCCGCACGAACCGTCAACGCAGTCTTGTTTGTCACCCGTTTTTGTTTTGCCCCCGCCCTCTGTCTGTTCCCCCTCCCCCTCCTCCTCCCGCTTCTGCAGCCCTGGCGTTGCCTTTTCCTCCTGACAAAATGTGATGCCTTGCTTTTGTCAGTGCGGGCTCCCCGGGAATCCTGACCCCTTCCCCAGGGCCGGCTTTGTGTCCCTAGTTGTTCTTGACACTCCCCGGGCCCGGCAGGGGCCCGCAAGGACCGAAAATTGCCAAGAGCTTTCGTCGTGACTTTTACACTGAGGTCGGGTTTTCGGGTCATAGCTCGGACCTAATCTGAGCACCCTCGTGCTTCTCAACGAGGCGTAGCGGATGGAAAATACTCCCGAAACCTCCAAACGCTTTCGAACATCTCCGAAATTCTCCGGAGGTCTCCGTGCTTTCCTCTTCCTTCCACCAGCGACGACAGCACCAGGCAATTGCAGCCCCCAGGACCTCCTCCCACCCCAGGCAGTCGATGTTCTCTTTTTGTTCGGTGCGGAGTCTCCAGACGTCCCGACCCGATCAGGGCCCGCTTCGTGCGGCCAGACGAATTGAAAACTCGACTCGGGATCCCCGAGTCGGCCTTGACAGTCCTGGGGCCTGGCGAAGCCAAACCGGCCAGAAACATTCCGTTGTTTTTTTTTGTTCTCGAGGCGAGCGCGTTTGGGCCCGCTTTTCCAGCCCTGGCATCGGCGTCACCCCAACATACTTATACTACATGTGCGTCGCCCCTCCTGGGGCGACGCGCGCACCGAGAAATCTTCCAGTGTATGCGTCGTGGCGGGTGCTTTCTGGCCACACCGCTCCGGAAACGATCTATACTACAAGATGGGTACACTATATGTTCGGGTCGGACGCGCGCCTCCAAGGAGAACATGTAGTACCAGTATGTCTTTGTGCGTCCCACGCTGTTTTTTCATTACCAGAAATGACACCCCCACCCCCAGTCGCGGCATCTGGGGGGCGGTCCCCGTCCCCAGGGGCGTTTTCTAGCGGGGTGACCTCAACCGAGGGCCCCGTTTTAGGACATATGCATATTATAACGGTGGCGATGATGACCACGATGGTCGCGATGATATGATGAGGTAGATGAGGAGGAAAGTGGGATGGGGGGGCGGTGGGGGAGGGGGATGATGGGGGGAGGAAGGGGGGGCAGGGGGAGAGACGAGTCGAGAGCAAGGCGGGGCGAGGTATGGGCGGGGGGGGGAGGAGGGGGCAGAGGGAAAGGGGTGGGAGAAAGAAGAGGGATGTGCGGCGTGCGGCACCATTTTGCGCAGCCGTTGGCTGTGGGCGCCGAGTTGCGCCCTCCACGGCGGCCCCTCCCCCCGTAGGCCGCCCTGTGCTGTTGCCTGCAGCGATGGCCCCGAAGATCTCCAAGCCAGTGATTTCGCCAGAGATGCGCATGCTGTCGCTGATGCTGGTGAACAAGGTTCCTTCTCCCCCCTTCCTCCCCGCCGTCGTTCTTTTCGCCTGTTAACCCCCGCTTCCCTATATCGCAACTTCTTGACGCTTCGCGTGTCCCGTGTCCCCACCAGCCCATCCAGAAACGACGCGCAGGTGAGATGAGGTGACCAGGGAGGTGTGGGAGCAAAGATGGGGGACAGCCGAACCGAGCGAAGGAGGGATGAGGATAATGAGGGCGCTGGATGGATGGATTGATGGATGGATGGGTGATGGCTGAGGGGGTCGGGAGAAGGATGATGAATAGGATGGGGAAGAGAAGGGGGGGAGGCGGAGGAGGATGAGGAGCAGCAGGAGGAGGAAGAGGAGGAGGCGGAGGAGGAGGAGGAGGAGGAAAAGGAGAAGGACGAGGAGGGAGAGGAGGAGGAGGAGGAGGAGGAAGGGGAAGAGGAGGAGGAGGAGAAGGCGGAGGAGGAGGAGTAAGAGGATAATGTGGAGGAGAGCTTGCTTTTCGGATGTCTCTTGGAAGCCTTTTGCAGGCCTCTTGGGGCGCCTTGGGGGTATCTTGGCGGGCCAGGGGGGCTCTTGGGCGTCTAGCGTGCCTCGGGGGGGCCTCTCGGGTCCTTTTGGGGGCCTCTTGGAGGCCTCTTGGGGGCCTCTCGGGGGCCTCTCGGGGGCCTCTTGGGGCCGCCTTGGGGGCCTCTTGGGGCCTCCTGGGCGCCTCTTGGGGCCATCTTGGAGAAGATCGATCAAAGAAGCTGGGTTCCTCAATTAGCGCTGCCCCTCTAGAGTCTCTCAAGTCGCCTCTTGGACCCCTCCTGGGGCGCTCTTGGAGCGCTCTTGGGCGCTCTTGAGGCAGTCTTGGGACTCTCTTGGGCTCCTCTTGGGGCACTCTTGGGCCATCTTGGAGCCGTCTTGAGGCCTCGGGGGGCCGCCCGAAGCGGAAAGGCGAGACGCCACACGTCATCAATTGTCCGTATGTGTTTGAAGGATTTGGGCTCTTCGAGGCCTCCTTGGGCGAGCTCCTTTGCCACTTGGGGCCGTCTTGGGGCTTTCGCGTCTCGGGGCATCTTCGGAGCCATCTTGAGGCATGTTAGGCTATCTTGAGCCATCTTGTAGGTCACCTCGGGCTCTCCGAGGCGCTCTTGGAGCCGCCTTGGGCGAACGCATACCCTCTGACACCTCGCCCCCCCCCCCCCTCCCCGTCCAGGTCCAGGTGGGTGGGTGGGTGGGGGTGTGGGGGGGGGGGTGGGGGTGGGGGGGGGTGGGGGGGGGGGGGGGGGGGGGGGGGAAGGGGCGTAAAGGGGGGGTGCGACCCCCCCCACCCCCCCCCCCCCCCCCCCCCCCCGAAGGGGGAAGAAGGATGTCGGAAAAGGAACCGCCCTAAACCACCGACGCCCAGAGGGCTGGTGGGATTCTTCGCCACGGCCCCATCCCTGTGCGTCGTTTCCGCGCCCCTCCCCCCCCCCCAGATGGAGAAGCCCGAGGGCGTCACGCAGCAGTGATGTACAACCAGATGCAGGCGGTGAAAGGCATCATCGATAAGTTGATGCAGGATTGCGCGTCGCGGGGGGCGGGGGGCGGATGCGGAGGAGGAGAAGGGGGGGTGGGGGGGGAATGGTGTGGGGAGGGGGGGGGGAGGGGGGGGGGGGGGGGGGGGGGCGATGAGGAGGAGGGTGGGGGGTGGGGGATGTGGAAAAGGAGTAGGGGGGAGGAGGGGGAGGATGAGGTGGATTGGGATTTTGAGTTCCAGGAGGAGGATGTGGAGAAGAAGGGGGAGGAGGAGGGGGAGGACCTCGTCGTCTCGCCCTCCTTGCCCTCCTCGTCCTCACCCTCCTCGTCCTCGTCCTCCTGCCCCTCCTCCTCACCCTCCTCATCCTCGTCCTCCCCATCGTCCTCGAGGTCCCCTCCTCAGCATTCTCTTCGTCCTCATCCTGCTCATTGTCCTCGCCCTCGTCGTCGCCGTCATCGTCGTCATTGCCCTCCTCGTCCCCATCCTCCTCGCCCTCATTATCCGTGAGCTCCTCCTCGCCCTCATCCTCCTCGTCCTTCTCCTCCGCATCCTCGCCTTCATCATCGCCCTCCTCATCTTCGCCATCCTCGTCCTCCTCCTCGCTCTCCTCGCCCCCCTCGCCCCCGCCCCTTCCCCCCCCCTCCTCAGGACACGAAGAAGATCCCTCTCATCCAGGTTGTCGTTGCCAAGGCGCCCGAGGATATCCAGCCCTCGCCGAAGGGCAAATCCAAGAAGGCCGAGGCGCAGGCCAAGGAGTTGTCGGAGAAGCCGCGCTTCGATGCCGACAAGATCAAGCAGATGGGCGACTTGCCCAGCGCGTGGCTCTTCGGCCTCCTGAAGCAGCTGGCGTCGCACGTGATCTCGGACGAGGTCGTCCAGGTCGTCTCTTCGAAGGGCTCCGTGGCCATGAAGCACATCATGGTGTATCTGACTGGACTGCGCGAGGGGGGTGGTGGAGGGCAGGAGGATGGAGGCGACGAGGAAGACGGGGATGGGGGCGATGACGAGGAGGAGACTGACGATGATGATGGAGATCACGAGGGGGGCCGATGCGGGCGGGGTGGAGTGGCAAGTCGGAAGGGCGGGAGGTTTCTGGGAGAGGGATGCAGCGCGAGGATGATGAGGAGGGCGCGGGCACCCACGGGGGCGAAGAGGAGGGCGAGGACAACGATGAGGAGGTCCTCGCCGCGTGTTATTCGCCCTCTTCTGCCTCGTCACCCGCCCTCCTCGCCCTCGCCTTGGAGCCCTGCATCCCCCCCCCCGCTTCATTCTCGCCGTCATCCTCGCCCTCGCCCCCATCGCCCTCGCCCCCCCCCCCCCCCCACGCACACCTGCCTCGTCTAGGCAACATCGTGCGTTTCCTCAGTGCTATCGCGTTCAGCCTCATCCTTATCCTCATGATGCGCCTTGCCCTTATCCTCTTCATCCTCCCCTCACCGCACCTTCATCATCGCCCTCGTCCCCCGCTCCCACCCCCTCCCGCGCCCGCCCCAGGCTTGCCGCAGACGTTCAAGCTCGGCGACGACCTCCTCGACAAGGTGATTCTCAAGGCCTTCCTCACGAAGGTGATCACTGACAGGGCGGTGCTGAACAAGGGCGACGGCTTCTTCGCGCATTGCGTCGAGGGCGATGCCGTTGTGTTCAGGGCGCCTCACTGCGTATTCCAGCATCACGGGCCCGACGATCAGGCCGAGGCGCCGAATGGGGAGGGTTTGCGCGGGGGAGGGGCCATGAGGGGTAGCATGACGGGTGCGGGGTTTCGTTCTGGCCCGAATGGGTCGCGGGCGATGGCTGGGTGGCATGGCCTGGAGGGTAGCGCGATCAGGGGTAGGGGGGTTGAGGGATTGTCTGAATGAGGACTGGGGAGGAGTACGGATAGGCTGGAGGTGGGAATCGGACGTGGGGCCGCGTGGGAAGATCATGGAGACGGAGGGGGGTGACGGATGCGTAGCATGATATTGAGGGCTGAGGTGTCGGGAGGAGGAATCAGATGGGGGGGCATGCGCGAGTCCGCTCCTATTGCCCCTCCTGTTCGTGATAGGTATCCCTCCTGTTACGTTACCTCGCTCCTGCCTGCTGCCTCGCTACCCCCTCCAGCTCGCAAAATCAACTCTGGTCCTCGACCCCGCTTCCACATCCTCCTCCAACGCGTCCCATCCTTGCCTGTCGTGCTCCCGGCCTCCACCCGCGGCCAGCACGGCTACGTGATCAACCTGACCACCAACACCCGCCACAATTTGACCATGGCCATTCCTGAAGGCTCGTGGACGGGGCGTTGGCGACGACGGTGAGGGCATGAGGAAGCGGCCGACGGGGCGGGGCACTTGGTGATGAGTTGGTAGGTGTTCGTTTGAGTAGGGGGTGAGGTGGCGGACTGCGGCGGCGATGACGACGTGTCTGACGACGGGACTCGACGATGGCGGGGAGGACGACGAGAGTTGCCGAGTGTTGAGGGTATGCCATGCACGCTTCCCGCCCCGCTCCCGTGCGCCAGGCAAGGAGATTCTCGAGAACTTCAGCGAGGCGTCGGCGCACATCATGAACTTGGCCGCCAGGAGCCCCATCACGAAGATGTACGGCGGCAAGGTCACGGGCGTGAAGGAGAAGCTCGAGAAGGCGCGCGCGAGTGCCGAGACCATCGCGAACGAGAGCAAGCGCAAGGCCGACCACGTTGTCTCCGTGGACTCCGAGTTGGTCAAGGCCACGCGCCGCAGGCGCCCCAACGTCGCAGTTGCCATGGCGGCCCCTGCCATGTTGCCAGGGCCAGCCCCCCTCGCGGGGCCCGCAGCTGAGGATGAGGGCGCAGCTGCGGCGGAGGCGGCTGCCCCGTGAGAGGTCGTTTTCGTTTGGGCGGTCGCAGGTTTTTCTGCCCAGGAGCGGCGTGCGCCCACGGGTGGTTTCACGTGAAACTGGGGCGCTCGTGCTCCACGCGCTGGGTCGTCGGCGACCCCGTTGTTGTTTGGTCTAGGGCTGGTCTAGCATGTTCTGGATTGGGTGCTCAAGGTCACGTGTGATGCCAGTCAGGCGTCTCGTGCTCGTCGGGACCAGCCCCCCCCCCGTTGCCGCGCGCCGAAATGCGTTTCACCCCGCCCCCCCCCCCATATTGGTTTGCTGCTGCCCGCCAGGGCGGGTGCAGGGAGGGTTTGATTGGGTCGAGCAGGGCGGTGGTTGCAGGAGACATCGGTCCTGGGTCCGACGACGGGCGGCGGCGGGAGGTTGCGGGGTCTCGATTGGCCCGCAAGTAGCAGTTCTGTCGGTTTGCACTTGAGCTCCCATTCTGCCTAGGCCAGCCGCGTTTGTTTTAGGGATTGCTGCTTTGCGCAGTCGCACGCCCTCTGCTGGACGTGCTGCTCATGGGGGAAAATGGCACCACTCCCCCTAGCCTGTGCTTGTTCTCGGGCTCGGGTGATCGTGCGCCGCCGATCGTTCCAACCCCGTCGTCACCCTTCCCCCGACCCGACCCTCTGTTGCGTTTCCGTCGCCGCGCTCGGTGGCACGTGGCGCGACCCCCGCTAGGGGCGGCGAACAAGGGGGTGGTGCGGGCGGGAGCAGGTCGACGAGTAGCATGGTGTTGAAATAAGTTGTAGGGTAGATGAGTCGGTTGAGGGGACGGGGGCGGTGGGAGGGTGGGGTGGATATGATTGCAGGTTGGATTGGGTTTGCTTGGGCTTCGGCCCGCCGACCGAGAGGCATCGAGCGACGCGCTGTCCCCGCCCGATTAACAGCTTCGGTTGTTGCCCAGGCCGTGGCGCCCAGCCCGCGCGGGCAAAACACGTAGCGTGCCAGTGTTGTCCCGAATTTGGTTTCGAGCGTTTCGCCCCCCATAGTCGGCCCGTGGTGTCGCGCGCCATGGTTGGGCTTCGTGTTTCAGGCAAGGTTTCGGGCGGCGTCTACTCCGCGGGGTATCGCGGGCAGCAGGGGCCACCCCCGCCCCCGCCCCCAGGGGGGAGATGTCGGTTTTCCGCCGAATGCCAGTGTAAACCCGCGAAGCTTTTGGGATCAAGGGACACCGAGGATGTCCCAGCTTCGGGTTCCCCTCCACGATTACCGCCTCTTGGACGATGAGGCTGCCGTCGGGGTCAGGCGGCAGGTCTTGCAGCACGTGCTGACACTGGAGACGGCGGTCTTGCCGATGGGGAAGGACCGCCCCTCGGGTTTCGGCGCGGGTGCCACCCCGCACCCCCTTTTCTACTTGGCGGGGGCTTGGGTTCGAAACGTTGGCCACGAGGTACATTGGGCATAGAGTTTTTGCTTGGCCCCCATTGCCGCCCGTGCCAGGATTGGTTGCTCTACAACGGCGACGGCGACCCCACGGCCATCGTCGCCCCCGTCGACGAGCGCGACGACGAGGGCTCGTGCTTTGCGCAGAACTACCTCACGTGCAGCGTGTACGGCCCCTGCAAACGCGACGCGTGCCCGTCCCAGCTCACTATGCTGAATTCGGAGGGCCAACAGATCACGTTTGAGACGATGATGACCAAGTACAAGCTTGGCCCTCTCACGATCGTACCGTCGCAGCCTGGCGCCGCTGCAATAGGTTGCCAGGCGGCGATCTTTGAGCACGTCACGTCGCACGGCCACGTCTGGATCGACTTCCTCGACCTTGTCCAGAATTTGGGGCTGGCCAAGGCACACGGGAAAGGCAGCGATTGGTTCAACAAGAAGAGGGTGCGATGGCAGGGCGCGGCGGAGACATTCGGCATCGACGGGGGTTGCATCAGGCAGTCGCAGCCTTACCACAAGGCCACGGATGGCCAGGCGCCGACCGATTATGTTCGTTGTTTGTTGTTCCCATCGGTGTCGTTGCAATTCTTGCTGTTGCTCGCTGGGAGGTCGTCGAGGGCCCACTGCTCTAGACATGGGCTGCTGAATCAGGAGGATAGCAGGTCAGCGTTCGACAGGGTGTACCACGGGCTGATGGACCAGCTCCCCAAGTCGTTCGAGATCCCCGTTCGCTTGGACGTCGACGCGGTGTTGGTGCCAGGGCGGGCCCCCCCCCCCTCCCGCGCCCAACCGCTCGTGACATATGGGTCCGACGTCTTTCCTCGTTCACCCCGCACCCCCTTTCGGGTGGCCAACCTGCCCCCCCCTCCCGCTCCGTCCAGCCCCCCGCTCAATGCCCATAGGTGTCCTGCCTCTGTGGCCGCGCCCGCGCTCGCCCCAGCCCCGTGCCACCGTGCTTTCATTTCCCCCCTCGCACCCTTCCGCGGTCTTGTCATTGCCCTCTACCCTCGCGCCTCGCGCCCTCCTCGTCTCCCCACCCTCCCGCTCTCCAACTCGAGGCTTACTTGGAGGGGTTGGGGTGCTTGTCATGAGCGCAGCGCGGCCAGCGCGCGCGCGAGCGAACGGGGAGGGGAGGCATCGCCTGGCTTCGTGGTCGGGGCGCTCCCTGCGAAGATCAGCATTGTCGAGGGAGTGGCGGACCTCTCTGACATCAAGCGTGCCGTCGACAGCGGTGACATTCCGACTGGGCGCCGCTTTGAGGCGCAGTTCACGCGCGTGATGCAGCTCCACGGGGCCGACCTGAAGACCTTCTTCATGGCCTTGCACAACGCTGGCTCCCAGGAGCACTCCGAGCTGATCCACGCGGTGTTCAAGCAGGTACGTCGTTTCAGTTTGATGTGCCGCCCCGCTTGCTATGTCTGTTGGATGTTTCCCCATCTTGCTCACCAGGCCCACTGTCCTGCCCTCCCTCGCCCCTCTGCGCCCGTCTCGCGGGCCCGTTGCTCCTGTGACCCCTTCCCCGAAGCGTGCCCAATCATGTATAGCCGACTCGGACCTCACCAGCGACCCCTAGCAGTATTATCATTATCATGGTTTTCTCCCGCTCCTTCCTCTGTGTCTCATGCGCCCCTTCCTCCCTTCCTCGTTGGTTGCCCCCATCGCCCGCCAGGTCCTCGGGTGCGTCAGCCACCGCCTGGAGCTCGCCATGGTTGGCGAGACGTACCCGCTGCGCAATTGCCGGCACGTCTTGCGCCGCCCCCTCGAGGATCTTCCCGTTGATAACGGGCGCGTCCTGGTGCACCACCCGAAGAACTGGCGCTTGACCGAGAG
Source organism: Prorocentrum cordatum (assembly GCA_963575745.1). Classification (NCBI taxonomy): domain Eukaryota; class Dinophyceae; order Prorocentrales; family Prorocentraceae; genus Prorocentrum; species Prorocentrum cordatum. The sequence continues at coordinate 182,461 of CAUYUJ010014449.1, read as the reverse complement.
GATGCTGTGCGCGTACACGGAGGCGAGCCAGAACCTCTTCCAGGACGTTCTTTTTTTTTTTGGGGGGGGGGTCTTTCACAATTGGTCGTGGGCGTCCCGAGATGCCTTGGTTGCGTCTACCCCATCGGCTCTGGCCGCTGCCCTCGCGCTCGGCTAGGGGTGGCCTCTGGAGCCGCGCAGGGCGCGGTGGGCCCGTGTCGGGCAGGGTGGCTCGATCGCGCGTGGGGGGGGGGGGTGGCGGGTGCGTTTGGCGCGCCTCTCTGTGACCATCCAACCCACGCCCTGGCTCGCTGCCCTTTTGTTGATCATTCGGCCCCGTATGTATTGATCGTTTTCCTGTCGCGCGCAGTTGCCCCGCGCGCTCGCCCCGCTCCTCCGCTCGCCCTTGCGCTGCGGCCGCCGCCCCTTCCTGCCAGGGGGCGCAGTTCATATCGTTCGCGGGCCCTGACTGCACCAAGATCGGCACGGACTTCCACGTATGCATGGCTGCCGTCGCGGACCAGAGGAGCGACGCGTGCGTCATTGCTTTGCCACAGGTGCCGCCTTGTCTCCCGCGCTCCTCGGTCTCGTCGTGGCCCCTTAACCCCCGCCTGCTTCTGGCCCCTCACCTCCGTCTGCTCCTGCCCCCCACCACCTCCTGCTGCATTGGCCCCCATCCCTTGCCCTCGTCCTCAACCGCACTGCCAAATGAGCGCTGTTGGTTGCGCCGTAGTTGGGGGGTGGGGGCCCGATCCGAGGGAACGAAGGGCGGGGGGCGAAGCTAACTGCGAGGCAGACACCGTCCCCATGGGGCGATTGAGTCGGGGAGCGGGGCGGGCAGGGCAGTTTCGGACCCTCGCGTGGGTCCAAGTTGGGCATATCGGTGCAGGATGAAAGGGTGTCGGCCGATGGGCCATGCGGCTCGCGTCAAGGAGGGGTGTATGGCATGGCGGCTGGCATGGTGGCGTGCAAATGCGACGGCTTAGACGGGGGCGGGCTGGATTCCCAGGAAACCGCATGGGCTGCTTACAGGTGCAACGAGGCGGTGCCCGCGGGGGCGATGAGTGCGCGGCGGTGCCGCCCCGCTGGCATCTGGCCCAAGCTCGCCGCGCGCGGGCATCACTGTGTGACTTCCCAGGGGCTCCTTCGGGCCTCATGGGGCCTCCTTGGGCTTCAGGGGCCTCCCGAGACTCCCTGGGCCTTCCTGGGGCCTTCCTGGGGCCAAATGCATGGATCGCTGATCCGTCGGCCCCAGCGCCCGCCTTGCCCCGTCGGCCCCAGCGCCCGCCCTGCCGTCGCCCGACCCACCCCCGCGGGGAATGGGTGCGAGGGGGGATGATGATGAGGAAGGGAGGAGGAGGAGGAGGAGGAGGAGGAGGAGGGGGAGGAGGAGGATGAGGAAGGAGCATGACAAGGGATCAGGAGGAGTGGGGCGAGGACGCGGGTGGCGACGACGACGGACACGAGGGCGAAGATGACGAGGATGATGATGAGGAGGACGATGAGGAGGCGGAGGAGGAGCCTCGGCGTGGATTGCGTCGGTGCCATGGCAGTTGCCGCGTCGCCCCAGCGGCTTGCGGCCGTGGGGGGCGGCTCGGGGCTGCCAACTCGTCCGATCCAATTTCAGGGCCCCCGCACCTCCCCCATATTGTGCCCTCCCCTTTTTAACAAACCCGAGGTCCCTTGCCCTCCCGTTCTCCTATCGCCAGCATTGCCGCTGTCCTTTGCACCGTCGCCGACCCCCCCGCCGCGACCATCGGGACTTCCTCGGCGGCCCCCATCCCACGCGTTCGCCTTTGTCTGTTCGCCCCCTCCCCCCAACACCCCTGATCCAGACAACCCGCACCCTCGGCCACCCACGCGCTCACGCACACGCACACGCACACGCACACGCACACGCACACGCACACACGAACTCACAAACACACACAC
>CAUYUJ010014449.1:108597-180450 GCA_963575745.1 Prorocentrum cordatum | reverse complement strand
GCGACGGCAACATGGATATCATCCACTGGTGCCCCTATGACTGCACGTGCGGCCGATCGAGGGAGTCGGCGCTCATCAAGATGAGAGCCGCCATTAAGTTGTCGGTGGGGGCAAGCTGCCCACTAGCACTGGAGTACAGATGGAAACACATGGAGAAGGCGAACGCGTGGTGCTACAGGGGCCGATCACAACACGATCTGATGGCGAGAGCGTTTCGCAGGGCATACCCAAGAAAAGCAATCGAGACTGCCCAGGCGGAGGTCGCCGACGCGGCCGCCATCGGCAATCCAGACATCCAGGCGAGTTCCGCCTCCAAGCAGGCCGTCAAGGTTGGCAAGATTATCTCCTACAACGAGAAGAACCCTGGTGGCATCGCACATCGAAAGGTTCTCGCTCTACAAGCGCCCATGCAGAAGTTCCTCGACTACGCATTCAAGTGCGAGTCGGCCACGACGGAATTCACGACTGCGGCTTGTGCCTTGCCCGGAGCTATGTCGGACGTTGCCGTTGGTGCGTTGGCGGCTGCCCGTGTAAAGCAGAACGAAGCATGTCGCCTCAACTTGGCTGTTCTTTCTGGCGATAGGGGCCGCAAGATTTTGTCAGAGCAAGCTGCTGCTGTTGCGAACTTTGGTCACGCCATGTGGGACGACATTGGCGCATCTCGGAACGAACAGTTTGAGACGTGTCTGAATATACTTAAGAGCATGGGCGTGACATGGCGTCGCCTGGTATTTTATTTCAATCAGCCGAAGTTCGAGGTGCTTCAAGTTTGCGGGGACTTGGTTGGAAATGAGCTCGCCATTGATCGCATTGTCACGCCCATCCGCGAGAAGAGTGAGCAGTGTGAGAAGTGCGTGGACGACTATACTAACATATGGTGCCGTCGTTTGCGCTACCCAGAGACAATGTTTCGAGCGCAGTCTGCACTGCGAGTTCAGGTGGCCTCCACGCCCGTGTGCAGCGTCTCCGTGGAGAAGAAGCACCTCCTCGGCCAGGAGGTCAGGAAGCCAAAGAGTAGAGGCAGGGCGACGAGAGCTTCGCAGCTGATCAAGAGAACCTACCACAAGCTTGTCCTCAAGACGAATGTCCAGAAGACCACTGACGTGCACCGCAGGGTCCTGAGGACAGCATCGGAACGCAGAGCATTTGGGAGGCTTGCGGCATCCATGGCTTTGCAGAGGCGCGGTGTCACCAATCGCCATCGAGAGGCGACACGGTGCATGAGGCGTCACCGCAGAGGTCCGACAAAGACGTCTGCTTGGGCGACATACAAGCGCGTCAATTGGACCCCTGGGATCAAGCCATGCAAGGACGCAGGCAAGGCTGAGTCAGCTCGGCTTAGGCGCGCATTTTTGGCCTTGGCGCCCCCTTCTCGTGAGCATTACAACGCCTTGGCAGAGGTTGGCACGGCCGAGAAGGCGAGCGCTTTCGCGGACGCCCAGTCGGCAGATGCTCTCGGACGAGTTGGCGAGGCTGGCGGAGGCGATGCTTCGCGCAGGACGATTCGGAAAGAACAGTTCCAATCATTACTTGATCGAGTTCATGCGGATCCATCTTGGGAGAGCGGGGCCAAGCTCGACCTCCCCTGGCAGGCCTTGAGGCCTCAGCTGGTCGACACCTCATCTTCGAGAGAATCTATTTCCACAGCTTCATCTAAGATCTTCCACTACAGCAAGGACTCAGTGCCAAATCCTGCTGGCACTGCGATGCCTCAGACACCCTGCTGCATCAAGCACGGGGGACTTTGCGAGACAAAGGACAACGTTGCCATGATGAAAACTTTGATTAGGAATTTTCACGTCAAGCTGAGGCAGCGTCAGTTGCCTGTCTTCGTGCGGGTTGGCGGACCCAAGAACGAGTGCGCAGAGACCCACCTCGTAGTCGACAAATTCGGGCAGGGTGAGTTGCAAGTGCTTTTTCAATTGAAGGCGTCTGGGCCCGACGCCTACGTGATTGAGGATTGTGGCGTAGGTCTGCCAATCATAGCTTCCACTGCTCATTTAGTGTTTCGACGTGTGTTGGAGCGTTCAGCTCGCCTTGCTCACTGCGCTGTTTCAGATTTAGATTGCATGCAACTTCGTGTGTATGGATTTGCAGATGCTGGGATTGCTGTGTCGCCTGGTTTTTGCATTCGTCCAACCGAAGTAGAGGAATTAGTCCTTTCAGCTGTCATGCAGGAGCCTTTGCGTAAGAAAGCCAAAGGCCAAGGTGGTGTCGAGGAGCTCCCATTCGGCCTTGGCCCAGTCAGCGTCATCGTTGGTGGTAAGCCAGTCAAGGATCCGTTGCCAGCAAATCCGTCTGATGACGAGGGGTCGTCGGAGGAAGAATGCGGCGGCCCTGAGAAAGAGGTCGCTGATTCAGAGAGTTGCAGCGATGTGGAGCCCGTAGCTCCAGCTCCTCCTCCTAAACCTCCTGGGCCCCCTCCTGGGCCTCCTCTTCCGCCTCCCCCAGTGCCTCCGCCCTTCGAGCTCGGCGGAGTTGGGAAAGCTGGCATCTCCGAATTCGAGCTTGCTACTTCAGGCAGGGCCTGTTGTTTCATTTGCAACTCCAAGGTGCCGAATAACACCTGGAGATTCAGGTATCAGCTTGTCCCGTCGTCTTCGCTCAGGCACAACCGCGTCGTGCACGTTGTTTGTGTAGGGTCCCTGCCGCCTGCAACCAGGATTCACGACTACGATTGTGTGCAGCATTTCCTCGGGAGGCCAGGCCTGCCTGGCCAAGCCATCGAGGCCCTCGATCGGGCATCTGATATGCTCCGCCCTGCCGTTCCTGGATCAGCTTCTGGGCATTAGGCGGAAGTGTGATGGAAAACAAAGATTCCCATGGTTCTAGGTCGTCTTGTGTTCTCTCCAGCTCGCAGTGCAACGCACGTCCACGTCGTCTGCTCTCGACCTCTTTGCTCAGCAGCTTGATCAGTCTTCTGAGCCACGATGGCGAGATGAGGAGATGAGGAGGATAGGGGCGGGAAAGGGCGAAGGGCTGGAGGGGGAGTAGGAGGAGGAGGAGGAGGAGGAGGAGGAGGACGGAGGACGGAGGACGGAGGGAGGAGGAGGAGGACGGAGGATGGAGGCACACGCCCAAGAGGATAGTAGGGATAGCAACCCGTGAGACGGAGTCAGGATAGCAAGCAGTTAGACTGGGAGGCAGCGTCTCGTTTCATTCCCCCCCCTCGCGCTCGCCGACGGCGCCCTTCGAACGAGCAGGGAAGGCGGCGCAGGCAGGTCCGAGTTGCCGAATGCCACGTCGTTGGGCACCGCGGCGCCCGCGGGCCGAGGGGGGGGGACTCCCACTGCTACCTCCTCGACGTCCTCCCTCCTTCGCATTCCACCCGTCTTCCTTATTCCACTCCTGTTGCCTTTCATTCCTCCTGCCTCCTGTTTTGATTTCGCTCCCCCCGCTTCCGCTCATCCACCGTGCAACCCTTCGGACCAGCTGCTATCCCCCTGTCATTGAGCTCTCTGCCCCAATGCTAGTGACCTTTCTCGCGCTGCCCTCCAAACCTTGCCATTGTTCCCGCCGGAGAGATTTTCGCCGTGGTTTGCGCCTTCCGCCCTCCAGGCGTCGTCTTGGAACCTTTTTTTCGGGCCGTCTTGGAACCAACGGCTCCCGCCTGGGACTCCTCTCCATTCTCGACCTTGTACTGGCATTCGTCTGTCTCGGAGCTGGCCTCGGCAGCTCGCGGGCTGCTCGAGGATTTCTCGCGAGGTCTCGGCGGCGTCATCGACGCCGTTACCCTTGATGCCTCATTGGGGATCTCACGGTGGCCTTTGGGGGCAATCTTGGATCTTGGGGGCCTTTGGGGGTCTTTGGGCCTTTGGGGGTCTTTGGGCCTTTGGGAGTCTTTGGGCCTTTGGGTGTCTTCTCGGGCTTCCATGCTATGCGATGGACTTGCTATGCTATGGCATGCTTGTCCCGTGCGAGACAATGCAGGCCATGCCCTTCAGACAACTAATATGCGCCAAAACGCGCGCGCAGACCGTGGCGCGTTCATGCAAAGCGCGCGCCCTAAGAAGTGCATGCGCGTGCCAACCAAACAATTCCACATGACATTTGCAATGGCCTGTGCGCCGTTATTCATATGGCATGCTACGCAACGCTATGCAGATGCCATGCAGCGCACATGCGGAGTGCGCGCCAGCCAACCCAATACGCAAGTGCAACACATGCTTTTATACAAGTGCAAATGAAGTTTGTCATTATTAAACAAAGAAACGGTGACCCCCCAATCGTAAACCAAGCGCACGGCCGCAAAACATCGTCAGAGGTCAGATCAGCGACGGATGGACGGCGCCACCTAAATAATCGGTCACGTGCGCGCACGCGCGCGCAAGATCTATTGCGCATGGTGCTTCGCACTCATGCTTTACGACGTCGATAGGCTAAAAAAACAAATGGTGACCAGCGTTTCATATCCCTGCTGGTTCTGAACTCAAGCGGCCTCCATGACATAACAACCGCAGGCGCATGATCACATTGACGCGATGCATCGTCGCGCAGGTTTGCGTTCCCCCGCGCACGCGAACGATGGACTTTGCAAGTGCCAAGTGTTGCAAGAAAATGCAAAGCCACGTTGCATCGGAAACGCAAGGGTGGGTCACCCAGGTGGGTGGGTCACCCAGGTGGGTGGGTCACCCGAGCGGGCGGGTCACCCACGTGGGTGGGTCACCCAGGTGGGTGGGTCACCCAGGTGGGTGGGTCACCCGCGCGCGCGCTCGCGCTCAGGAGCGCGCGTGTATGTGTTTTCATACACTTGTGGTTCATATGACAACCTCTTGCGTCCAGAAACTAAAATTTTACATTGGGTTTTCCCCATTGGGTTTTCGACTTTAACATCGCCATGGCTCGATAGAAATCAATGCACGACCTGAGCGCGCGCGCGCTCAGGAGCGCGCGTGTATGTGTTTTCATACATTTGTGGTTGATATGACAGCCTCTTGCATCCAGAAACTAAAATTTTACATTGGGTTTTCACCATTGGGTTTTCGAGTTAACATCGCCATGGCTCTATAGAAGTCAATACAAAACTGGGGCGCGCGCGCGCGCTCAGGAGCGCGCATGTTTGCGTTTTCATACATTTGTGGTTCATATGGCAACCTCTTGCATCCAGAAACTAAAGTTTTACATTGGGTTTTCACCATTGGGTTTTCGAGTTAACATCGCCATGGCTCTATAGAAAATACACACAAAAGGACAAAACCTGAGCGCGCGCGCGCGCGCTCAGGAGCGCGAGCGTATGCGTTTTCATACAGTTGTGGTTGATATGGCAGCCTCTTGCATCCAGAAACTAAAATTTTACATTGGGTTTTCACCATTGGGTTTTCGAGTTAACATCGCCATGGCTCTATAGAAATCAATACAAAACTGGGGCGCGCGCGCGCTCAGGAGCGCGCGCGTATGTGTTTTCATACATTTGTGGTTGATATGACAGCCTCTTGCATCCAGAAACTAAAATTTTACATTGGGTTTTCACCATTGGGTTTTCGAGTTAACATCGCCGTGGTTCTATTAAGTAATCAATGCAAAACCACCAAATCTCAGCGCGCGCGCGCTCGGGAGCGCGCGTGCATTCGTTTTCATACATGATACATTTGTGGTGGATATGGCTACCTCTTGCATCCAGAAACTAAAATTTTACGTTGGGTTTTCCCCATTGGGTTTTCGACTTTAACATCGCCATGGCTCGATAGAAATCAATGCACGACCTGAGCGCGCGCGCGCGCTCGGGAGCGAGTGCGTATCGGCTTTTATACATTTGTGGTTGATATGGCTACCTCTTGCATCCAGAAACTAAAATATTACATTGGGTTTTCCCCATTTGGTTCTCGAGTTAACATCGCCTTGGCTCTATAGAAAACTATGCAAGACCTGAGCGCGCGCGCGTGCGTTCTCATGCAGCTGTATACATCTTTGACTGATATAGCTGCCTGACGGCCATAGACTAAACGTTTACATTTGGGTTTTCACGATTGGGTTTTCCCATTTGCATCGCCCAGGTTGTGGTAGACACCAATGCCGCATTGCCAATGCCTTTCTGCGCGGCGAGGTCACCATCCCAGCAGAGGGCCCAGGCGGCGGCGCGCGGCGGCCGCGCGCGCGCGCGCCAAGGCCAGCGGTGCTTCGCGGCTTGGAGGGACCCATCGGTTCTGCGAAAACGAGCGCGGCCGTCGCCCAAGCAGCATTTCCTGACCTGAATGCTTCCGTTTTCGATCGTTCAGGCGGCCCAAAGGGCGGCCCAACGCCTGACCAAACGCGGCGCCCTAGGTCGACGCCCGCCCCCCACCCCCCCTCCCCACCCTTCGATTGACAGCGCCACCATCGCCGAACGCCGCCCCGCCCGCGCTGGCGGCCCGCCAGCTGCGCCTGCAGCACCCCATTGAATGCAGACGAATACCACCAACGTTGCCAATCCATTTGGCCCACCTCGTAAGCGCCAATGGCCCTAGCCGAGCCCAGCCCGCCATGCAAGCCGTCTGCGGCCCGCGTCTTTCGAACAAGCACATGCGCTGCGTTACAGCGCAGTGCAAGCTCAGGAACGGATTCAGCGCGCACCCCCCCTGCGCGGCGGAAGTGCAAGGCATTCCGACGCGCTGCGCCAATGATATGTATGATGTGTGCCTATCCCATTTTGGGCAGGGGGAAAGGCGGGCGGGGGGCGGCCCACGCCGTGGACTTCAAATAAGTCGAGCGCAACGCTTCAACTGTTTTGAAGTGAGATCGCTCGCGCGTAGCAAACACGTAGATTCATTGCGTTTGTTGACGACGTGCGCTATCGTTAGTATTGTATGAACATGCATAGACCTGAATAAACCTGAACAGACCTGAATAGACCTGAATAGGCCTGAATCAACCTGAATGGACCTGACTGAACCTGAATAAACCTGAATTGGCCTGAATAAACCTGAATTGGTCTGAATAAACCTGAATATGGCTTGCATAAACCTGAATTGGCCTGAATAAACCTGATTTTCGCCTGAATCACGCCTGAATTGACCTGAATGACACCTGAATCGCACCTGAATTGGACGTTTTCTTCGAGTTTTTACAACGTCGATAGCGCGACAACCATGCGCGCGACGAGGTGGCGCAGTGGTTGCATGCGCGTCGTTGAGTATATCCGAAGTCATGTCGCGCGACCTCGGTGCGACTGTTCGCACGGCAATGTGCTGGGCGTGCGCGAAGTGCGCGCTCGATCGCGCTTCGATCGCAGTGCAAATGCATCTAACCTCGCGATGATTGTTCGGATGCGGCGCAGCGACGCGGGGGGCGAAGTTCTACTCGCGCGGGCCGCGCTCGTTCCTGACCAGCGATGCTTCTTGACCTCTAGAAATGTGCATTGGGCAGCGCATCGGCCGCGCAAGTGTTTGGTCGGCAAGCTTCAGATAACGTCCGCCGCGCGACGTCAGCTGTGCTTCTAAACGCGCGCCTGACAATTGTGGAGCCCTTCGGCGAAGACCGCGCGCCAGCGCGGTCCGCGCGGCTAACGTCGCGCCATCCATCCACGACAGCGCAACGGACTCCAAGCTCGCCATCTTCGGCGCCGCATGTCAATGCTGCGCAGCTAAAATTCTTGGAAGCAGGAACTTCACGCGGTGCCCCACAGCTGTAGCGCCGCGACAAATAGCGCGCGTCACGCTTCCAGAACCGCGGCAGAATCGCCGATCGCTCGTCCAGAGTGCGGTTATTTGCGCGGCGCCTTTGGGTCGCTACGCGGCCGAGAAGGGCGCGTGCAACCTTGTGCTCGCGCTACCCCTTGCGATTGTAAGGTTGGGCGGCAAGTGCCACCCCGCTGTTGGCCCGCGCGCGCAAGCTGAGTTCCCATTTCGCACATGGGCGTGCCATCATACATTCTCTGAGCATTGCAACCCCGCGACGGCACGTCGCCAGGGCACGTGCGCGGGCTTCCGAGACGCTTCTCCGAGCTTCTGGCTTAACGTGCCATATGTTATCATTGGCAACACCTTCTACCAACGCGCGTTGACTGAACCATGCGCGCATCCGTCCTGACTTAGCCGCCTGGCCACTCTTCTTCAACTTGCGACCGCCGCCCCAATCTTGGCTGGGCCACTCCCCCACTCTTGTAGACTGAAGCGTCCTAACATTCTCCCAACAGGCGCCCTCCGCCCACCTTGCCACTCAGAACAATTCACAACGGCTTCTTGACGGCATGTAGATTTTTTTCACTGCTTGATCCGCCAGACGCAACCGCTCTTGGTTCATCACGCGCCTTCTTTTGTTGGCTGAGCCAAGAGCTCTCCATGGATGAGCCGCCCGCCACCCTCTGGCTGGGCAACCCAACAGCTCTTCTTGAGTGGCCGATTCAATACCCCGTCTTGGCCACTCACCAACAAAATCTTCTTGACGGAACCACCAACTCACTCCCCTCTATGAACCAGCTACCGATTCGTCTTGACTGAACACTCCGATCGCCCACCATTCCTGGCTGAACCATCTGTCCCTGTGGCCTGATTCATGCGCTCGATTGGCTGAGCTATCCATCAACGCTTCTTGCCTAACCCATGCCCCCTTTCATGGTCGAACCACATGCTTCTTGACTGGGTACTCCAAAGCTCGTTGCGCTTGGCAACGCCATGCGCCCACTCCCTTGAGCTGAGCCACTCGTTCAAGTTCCTCTCTGGAACCAACGAACGACTCGTCTTAATTGAAGCACCAACCGAGTTGCTGTACTTGAACAATGCAAGTTGCCTTCGCGCATGAATCGCGCGCTCGCTCTCCCTGACTGGGCCGTTCGCCCAACCTTCTTTGCTGAGCCACGCGCGCGCTCTCATGTCTGCGCCGCCCGCCCGCTCTCCCTGGATCGATAAACCGCGCGCTCTGCATGACTGGAAGATCCGCCCCATCTCACTTGACGGACACAACCACCCACGCTGCTTGGCTGATGGTCCACTCGTCTTTGCTATGCCAACCAATCTTCATGACTGAGCCGTCCACTTCCCTTGGTTGAACCATCCACTCTGTTGGACGCATGCCATTCACCCGAGCTTGTGGCGTCAACTACACACCAACATTTTTCAAACGAACAAGCCAAACAAACACCTGACTGGGCCGTTCACCAGCCTTTCGGGCTAATCCACAACTGAGCCACGCACTGCGCCGACTCCTCATGAGAGAACTGTTTACTTGCCAGCTGTGCTCTGTTGGACAACGTGCGTGGTTTGTCTTCTCGATCGAATCACCAGCCTGCCCATGTGCGTTGTAGCGTCCACATGTCCTGCTCAATTCAGCCATCTCCCCACTCGTCTTGAAAGATCCATCCAAACGCGCGTCTGCGCTCCTTGGCCCAATAGCTCATGTCCTCTGCATTCATCTGCATCACTTTAGCAACAAATCTTTGCCTGACCTTGACGGCGCCGCCTGTTCGTCTCCATGGTCCACGACAACATCGCCCACCTACTTTCTTTGAGCAATGCCATCCACGGCACTTGCCTGACAACATACCAACCACTCTAGGGCCATTACTTTGCAGTCCACCAACTCTTTTAGCTCAAACCTTACAATTCAGCCACGAATCTACTTTCAGCCACGCTTCTTCACACAATCGTTCAACCATTCTGCTTGGCCGAGCAACGCGCACTCGCCTTGACAGTAACATCCACCCACGTATATGTTGAACATGCACCATGTACCAACCCTTTTTTGACTGCACCACCCATGCACACTTCTTGGCGAACTTTCTTCACTGACGCAACCATCCACCCACTCGTCTTGACTGCGCCCCCCCCAGCCACTAAACTGACCCACCGAGGCACCAAGCCGCACTTACCTCCCAATGTATTTTTCACAGTCGACGAGCCAAATATGTAATATTCGCAAGGTCAAACGCGAGTAGGTCTAGGGCCACCGCAAACTCTGTGTTTAACGGTTGTTTCGATGTATGTTTACATGGCACGCGCCTTCAAATAATTTTGTCGGTAGTGACTCATGACCCATGCTGCTTCTCATTATAATGGATGTCCACTAGGTTTCCTCCGTGCGGTTTCGGGCGTGCCCCCTGCCAACTGTTGTCCTTACCCCTGTGTCTGGCCCACCCATGTTGCTCTCTGGAACCAAAAGCCCACATCGGAAAGTTGTCGTAATCTTGATAGCAATCTTGGGCCGTCTGGGAGCCATATTGAGGCACATTGCGAGAGCTAGCGGCATGGTCGCTACTTTTACATCCCCCGAACCAGACCCAAGGGGGTCGCATAAGAGTTGTCAGCTTTCCTCGAAAGTGAAGACGGGCGTTGGCGAATAAGGACACCCGTTGGGGAGAGCCAACAACGACAGTGCGTTTCCTTCACGAATTGAGGGCCAAGAACACGTATCGTAGCCATTTGGGCCCAAGCCTTCGTTGGCGATCCTGCCGGCCTTGTTGGCTCCACCGGAGCCGCGCGCCACCCCGAGAGCCCGTGAGTGGTGAACGATGGGCAAGCCTAAGCGTGGATCTGCTTCTGGCGGACAGCCCCCGAAGAAGGCTGCCAAGAAAGCAACGGAGGAGAAGCCCCAGCCTCCTGCGAACAAGTGGATCAATGTCAGAGCCGCCACGTGCAATACCTGCCATCAGAACACGCACGTGAATGACCGTGATTCTCCAGACGGCGCTCCTTTGTTTTGGCCGAAGTCAGAAGTACTCAAAAGCGGTGTGAGGGTCCCCATGGGCCACGAGTGCGGCAGCTGCTCGTACACGAGGGGTAAGTATTATCCACGCGGCACCTCCCAGAAGGACGTGATTGACAAGATCAACAGTTCGGAAGAGGAGGCCACGCGTCACGCTCGCCTGAGGAAAGACAGGGTGAGTGGGGATAACAAGTGCCAGGATACTGAAGCAGTCAATGTGAAGCACTCCAGCCAGGTCGAAAGTAAGGGCTACAGCGATGCTTACATTGATGGCTACTTCTGCGAGCTGGACACGTTCGCGAAAGATCGCAACTTGCACTTCGCCGATCAGAATGAGCTGGTGCACTATATCACGCATACCATGGGGTTCACCTGCGGTACAGGTAAGACGGGGAAGTATGGGGTATTCGTTACCGAACTCCCGAGAGGTGCTTCTTACAAGTTCCGAATCGGAGCTCAGGATGCTTCCCGATCTATTGCTACCGAGAGGCACGAGTCCAGAGACGATGCAATGAGGCAGCACCTTGAAGACTCCTCGGCTGCCGCGGCTGCTTCTTTGGGTTTACCGTCTTCCTCCTCGCGAAGGTCTGCTTCGGCAGGGCCGCAGCCGCCCCTCGTACCAGCACCACGTGATCTTCCTGCGGCTCTCGAGGGCGGCTCCGAGGAGGAAGATGAGGACGACGGCCAGTCGGCGTGTGGGAGTTTGCGGAGCATGGTATCGGCGCAGTCGGTCAATTCGTCTTTACAGAGTTTGCGTTCGGGGGGCATCGGCATCGCTACGCCAGTCCATCCGAAAGCCCCGAAACGTACGACCGATGAAGTTCAGCCGTCTGCTGCGAAGACGAAGCGGATCAGAGGATGCGGATCGCAGGCCATCGTCAGTGACGGTCGGGCCCTCCTTGAGGAAGTTGCCAACAATTGGACGGCCGAGACGCTCTGGTCGAAGAAGTACAGGGCGAGGGACTTTGAAAACTTACTGACCCGATTGGCAGCCAAAGCTTCGAAAGTGGCCTCGGTGATGGGTGAGTCCGAGTCCGCTGAGATATCAGAGCAGTTGTACATGAGCAGCGTGCAGCTTGAGGAAGAACGCAATTGCTTGGAAACCTTGAGGAGTGAGCCCCATACCATTGTCCGCAGCGTTCCCAAGCGTCTCCATGATATCTTCAAAAAGCTGCCCGATAACATCAAAGCAAACATCATGTCGACCACGTCGTACAAGCTCGCAGCACATCCAGCTCCTGAGGTCCAGGCTATGGCACTGGATGTCGCCAAGTTCGATTCGCGAGAGGGGGTCCTGTCTGTGGCCATGCTCGGGGACAACACTGCCGAGTTCGTGACGAGCTGCCAGCGGAACATGGTCCAGGCCTTCATCGACAGGGTCGTTAGGAAGAGCTCCCAGTCCGACTTCACCTCGGTCGTGAAGCACTGCGGCGACGCGATCGGGACGCACTCCGACTTCACGACCGTGGACACCATGAGCGAGCAGATAGACACGAAGACTGGTTGGAATCCGTCTTGCTTTGCCGACTTGATGGCCCTTCGGTTCTTCGGCGCGACCGCAGAGATCGACGTGCGTGAGAGGCTCCCGAGGGAGCTTCGTGTCATTGGGGTTCAACTGCACAACCACAAAGACAAGCTGTCCAACCGTCTTCGTTGCCACATTCGCGTGAGCACAGGCACCGCGAACTGGGCCAAGGCGGGCTGGGATAGGATCTCGGTTGGTGGTGACGGGGATGCTGAGCTTTGCAGTCTCGCCGCAGATGTCTTCAACAAGGTGAAGGTGTTCGCGAAGTCGATCGATGACCGCGTCTCGGCGCTGAATGATACCGACAACCTCGAAGAGGAGGACGGGAGGATGAACGAGCTCTGGGGGTTACTTGGGACTGCTGCTGCGGATGTTCAGTTTCGCGACGCGTTGGATAAGTTCTGCAAGTACATAGATAGCATCGACGACACCGACGGCTCCATTACCGACGACACCAAGGACGCTATCTCGGTGAAAGACAAGCTCGTGAAGGCAATGTGCTCGGCGGCCGCCCGCATAGGCTCTCACTTCCATTACTTCTCGGCTGACTTCCACGCCGTCTACCACGAGGGGTACGGGGAGGACGACGTGGATCCGATCAAAGTGCTCTACTTCGTAGCCCAAGCCATCTTGAATTTCGAGATCGGTCTGCCCGAGAGATCCACCATCAAGGAGACTTTGACCCGCTGTGAGATTGCCTTGAAAGTGAACGTGATCAAAAGCCGCGCAGACATCAATTCAGAGAAGACGATCCTTGTGTGGAGTGACGCTTGGCAGACTGAGACCGCCATGAAGCTAGCGCCCCAACTGGCGGACGACAGCATCGCGATGCCCTTTCAGCAGTTCAACGGCAAGATATCTTCCTTTACCGTCGGCCATCCGATCATTCAGGTGGCCGTGGATGTCTCAGATGCCACTCGCACCATTCTTAGTGTTTGGGATCTCCGCCATATGAAACTTCCAGGAGGCAATCGATCGACGTCGGAGGAGAGCAAGGAAAGGATGAGCAGGGATGTGACGTGACGAGGGCCCAGGGATCCAGGACTTCGAGGGAGCAGCGAGTGGCTGGGAGACATCCGTTCGAAGGTTGTGTGTGGAGTGGTCTCTTCCGAGGGCTGCAGCTTGGCCACTCCCCAGTACATGCAGACGGTCTTGGATATTTGCGGTGCGCTCCCTCCAGAGATCAAGCCGCTGATCTCCTCTGCGCAGAACTACCACTTGATGAAGAAGACGGTCGATACGATGGTAAGTGGGAACGTCGTGGGATGCATCCAGCTGACGACGGCGCTGAAGGCTCACGGGAGCATGCAGGAACCAGTGGTCAGCAAGCCCGAGGTGAAGGAGTGGGTGACGCGTCTCACTGAGACGTGGGGCACGTTGTTTGATTCTACGGTTGGTGTCTTCGAGACCTCCGAGGTGCAGAAGTTCATGGACAAGTACGGCGAGAAGGGCGAGAACATCTTGGAGCTCATCAAGGGCTGGTCGTTCGACACAGGTGGCGGATGGCTTGGTGCAACGACCAGGGATGTCAACCGCGAACGCGACATGAAGATCGCGCAGGACTTCGTGCTCTCCTTCAGCTCGGTGGAGCGCGTGGTTCGGGAGCTTGTGTCTTCCAGGGCATCGCTGACCTGGTTGTCCGACAAGCAGCGCGTGAAGCTGGACCAGTGCGCGGAGGAGCTCAAGGACGTGAAGATGCTCCACGCTAAGTGTGGCATCATGCTTGGGAGCATCATCCTGACGAATGCGACGCTCACTGGACAGGCCAGGGACTCGAGTCGGCGCTACGTGTTCGAGAAGCTGCAGGTACGGCAGCAGGACCTCCCGAGCAAGCTCGTGGAGATGATGACCTGCAAGATCGAGGAGCCCGCGGCGGCGGCCGCCGCCGCCTCCGAGCTTGAGGCCTCCAAGGCCGAGACGGCTGAGCCCCCCGCCGAGGAGGCGGCAGCTGCCAAGGCGCCGACGCTAAAGGCGCCTCGCAAGGCCAAGGCAGCTGCAGCAGCTGCGAAGGAGGCTGAGGAGAAGTAGAGGTCCTCTCCTCGATTTTTGTTTGCGGCCCGTCTCTCTCTCTCTCTCTCCCTAGTTCCCTTTAACATTTTACCAACCCTCGTTCCCCAAGCTACCCATTCATCCATATTGCATCCACCTCCTCCTCCCTCCTGTGATTCGTCTGTCAACTGGAGTCATCTGAGAGCACCCTGGGCCCCTTCAACTCCCTCTCGTCCTTCAGGACCTGTCTACCTCAACGTTTCGCTCGCTCCATCCGTTGCCGAGTAGATGAGCGCCCCGATAGTCAGACGCCGAAACGATTGAGATTCCCCTTGGGGACCGTGCCTTTTGCTTTCGGGCAGCGTCAATCTTATGCCTACTCGTGGCAGTGTTTTGCCGACCGTGCGTGGGCGCGGTGTTGAGTGGTGCGGCGAGCCCCACGGGGTGTTGGAATGCTCGCCTGATGCGCTAAGCTTGCACGAAGGGGGATCTCGAATAGGAAATCGAAGTTCTATTTGGGGGGCTTGGTAGGGGAAGCGTATCCCGAGTAGACAACCCGAACGGCCTCTTGCTGCCACCAGAGAGATCATATGACACAGCGGGGTCAGGGCATCTGACGTTGAGGTGCGGCTGCTATCTCAGACGATCGAGCGTGAACGGTGCCGCCAGTTTGATACATGAGTCGAGCGACATCCCCCCTTCTCGCGTCATCGTCCATCGCGTCACCTTTTGCAATCAGTCGAACGCATGGCTTGAGGAGTGAACAGCGGCAACGGGGAAGAGGACGGGGTGGAGGGCTGAGGAGTAGGAGTAGGAGGAGGAGAGGGGAGGGAGGAGGTAGGAGAGCGCGGGGACAGGGATGAGGAGGAGGGAGACAATGGGATGAGGTGTGAAGGTCGTGATGCGCATGAGCATGATAAGGGTTTGATTTGCGAGCTTGGCCGAATATCGATAGCAACGCCTCCCGACGTGTACGCCCAAACCTACAGCTGCACAGAAATCAACAAAAACAACCAGAATCTTGTAACCCATTACATATCGGAAATGCATATGGCAGCACTGCGGGCCGCATGTGTGGCTCACCCTGTGGCCATTTAATTGTTTTCCAACAGCAAGCTTTTCAAGGAAGGACGAGGCGGCCGCCGACGCGCAGCACAGGCACCAGTTCAGGATTGTTTTTTCTCGGCTGGTGGGGGGGGGGGGGCGGGGGGGCGGGCCGAGAGGGGGCGCGGGGTCCGAGCTGGCAGGGGCGGTGGATGGCGAGAGGGGGTCAATAAGAGGAGGAGGAGGAGGAGGAGGAAGGATCGCCAGCGGCTGCAGCGGGGGGAAGAGCGAGGGAGGGGGAAAGAGGGCCTTCGGGACGGGGGTTAAGGGGGGGAGGTTCGGCGGCGGACGGGAGCCAGGGGGCGTGTGCTTCAGGGGGTCTTCTCCGTGCCTCCACCCTGCCCTCCTTCTCCCCTGCACTTTGCCCTTCCCTCATGTGCCCTTCCGCTCCCCCCAGGCCGCCCCCCGTTTCGCTTGGTTGTGTTCCCCCTTCTCTGCGCATTCCCCGCGAGCGTGCCTCCAGGACCGTCGTGAAGAGGTCGATCTCGATTGACTTGACCAAGGATAGCGGCCAGCCTCCAAAAAAACGGAGGCGCGCCAAAACTTTCAATTCTAACGGCCTTCGGCCCATCCCGCCACCGTGCTTGGGTTGTAGGTTAGATACAGGCCTCTTGGATGTTCGTCGGGTTATCGTGGGAGGCCTTTCGGGGGCCTCTGGGGGGCATAGTGAAGCCTCTTGGGGGCTGTTTGGGGGCCTATTGGGTCATGTGTTTGGGCTTCTTGGGGGCCTCGAGGGGTCTCTTGGGCCTCTAGGGGTCTCGTGAAGGCATCTTGGGGCTTCCTGGGGTGTTCTTGGGGCGGAAGTCTCGGATTGTCGCAGCCTGAGGTCCCCCTCGTGGGTCTTTCTTGGGGCCTTGTTGGAAGTCTCGTGGGCCGTCTTGGGCGTTTCCTGGGCTGTTTCGGATCCCTCTTGGGCAGTCTTGGGGCCCTCTTGGCGGCCTCTTGGGCGATCTGGGGGCAGTCTTTGGGGCCTCGCGGTCCGTCTTGGAGCGTCGGGCGCTCGAAAAGGCGAGAACCCTCAAGACATTGACAAACGCACTGGAAATCAATGGCTTGGGCTTTTTGGAGCCCTCTTGGGGGGCTTCTTGGAGCGCTCTTGGGGCTTCTTTGGGGCTTCTTGGGCAGTAGTGTCGCCATCTTGGGCGTCTTGGAGCACTCTTGGGGCGTCTTGCAGGCCTCGTGGGCCCTCTTGGGCGATTTATGGGGCCATCCTGGCCCGTCTTGAGGCCCTCTGGCCTCTGGGAAACCAGTGCGACCGAGCCCGAGAGCGCCCAGGAGCGCGCAAGAGCCCCAAGACAAATTGATAATCTGAGGCCCCAGCCCCTAGAACACTAGACTACAGAACGCAGGACAGATAACCCTTCGAGCGCCTGGGGATAACTCCACTTCGTGCCTCGAGGCACGGTGGCGGATATGTTGATGATGCTGAACAATATGCTGAAGGGTTCCTGCAATTCCAACCTGCTGCGCTTCAAGATCGGCGTCAAGGACGACGGCTCGTACGAGGTGGACCCTTTTCGTTGGCCGTGCTTGTCGCTGTGTTGCGACAGCGGTCCAGATATGGTCTGCGTGGGCCACTGCGCCAGCTATCGCCTCGGGCTGTGCATCCAGGTTGACTACGACTTGAGCCACCACCTCAACAACGCGAGCAATAATGCCCTCAAGCAGCGGGGTCAATGCCTCGTCCACGTAGCCCAACCCCTCCCCCCCCCTGATGGAAGCAACGTGATTGCATCGGCCCCAGGTCTTTTACGGAGGGGGGGGGCAGGGGCACTAGAGTAGGGGCGGGGTAAGCTGAGTGAGGAGGAGGCGGGCGCTGGGGGTCGGGTTTCCTTTGGATCGCAGTGCTGGTTGTCGTTTCTACGCGCCCCCGCAGGCAAGCTGGTTTGTGGAAGTTCCAGACGGTCATGGTGGCGGCGGCCAACTGTACCTATGGGAGTACCCTTAGCCCTCCGCGGCTAGCGCAGATGAAGGAGAGCGTGATCAACCACATCCAGGCTTGCGGGACCTACAATAACGACCCGCCCTTCTTGTTGTACTTGCCGTCCATCAGGCGGCAGCTGGCCCCAGAGGTCACGTGGGGTACCAAATTTGGAATTGGGGGAGGGCCTAGGGAGAGGCGCACAGATGTGAGGAGGGGGGTGCGAGGAGGCGGCGGGTGGCAGGGGGATTGAGGCGAGGAGTTGGCATGGAGTTCAGATCGCGTTTTCTAGATCAGCCAGCGGGATGCTGCGCCGCCCTGGCCCGATGATCCCCCCCCCGTGTCATCGCCTTCGTTCTCCGCGCCAGGGGCTAACTTTCGGCGCCGACGGCGAGCCGTCGACGCCTCACTCCCATGTAGTTTTTACCAGCCGCTCTCGTCGATCAGCTTCACGTCCTGGCTTCTGTCTTCGCGGGGGCGGGGCAGGGGCCTCGGTCTCGGTCAGCGGGCTCTGCCCGATGGGATAGCGCGTTCCCGCAGTTCTTGTTCATGCCCCGCTGGCACTTGTTGTGTTTTCGACCCCCCCCCCCCCCCCCCCCCCCCCCCCCCCCCCCCCCCCCACCCACCCCCCGCCGCAGTGCACCCCCCTTCCGCAGAATGGCATCGCCGCCTCCCCCAGGTCGACTTGGCATCAGACGAGGCAGTGAGCTTGTTCTGGAACGCGCTCCCACAGCACCCTTTGTTGACGAATAAATCGGAAAAGGTTAATTTGGGCAAGTATCAGCAGCCCGTGGTTGTCGCAAAAAAAAAAAAACATTATGCATGTATTCGCTCAAGGGGTATATCTTCAATATATGTGCCAAGAGTTTCGGAGTGCCAGGGGCAGACAGGAAGGCGCAGCCCACGCCGCCGCCTCCAGTGGCTGAAGAGGGAGTCATTGCAGGCGCGGCCGATGCCCCAGGCAAGGTGACGCTCAAGCAGCAGGCGCACCAGTCTTGGACAGTATCGACACAGAACCAACTGGATAAAGCTGCATACCTCTTCGGCAGCCTCGTGAACTGCGGGAGGTAGCGCCTGATCTGCGACGTGTTGGGCGCGACCGCAGAGTTTCATGGGAGGCCGCCTCGGGCGGGGCCGCACTCGACCGACGCGAAGGGGTGGGCGGGCGCACGGAGGGTAGATCGAAGGTGCGAGGGGGGCGAGTCGGATGGGGGGTTATCTGTGAGATTGCGACGGGGCGTGTCATGAGGAGGGTCGTGCCTGGGAGCTGGTGATGGCAAGGGTGAGGGTGGGGCGAGTATGAGGCGGCGGGATGGGTTGGGGATGGGGGACGGTGGGATGCACGGGGGGCCGAGGCGGGGCGGAGAGAGCGAGGGAGCATGGCAGTGGTGAGGTAAACGAGGGCATGTGTGATACGTTGGATGGCCTCCCCCCCCGCGACCCGCAGGCAGAACCAGCGTCTTCGGTCCCTCGCCGAGACCATCCCTTTCGAGTTGGAGATGATGCGCGGCGGCTATATGAGGTGCGAGATGTTGTCCGTCGCTGCGGCCACGTTCAGGCAGCGCTTCTCCGCGATTGGCATCGTGACGGGCTGGGGGGAGCAGCGCTTGTGCTTGGCCCACCCCCGCGTCGACGCCTCGAACGAGAACGCGTCCCTTCTCATGCGCTTGGCGATGGCTATCGTCTTGCAACATGCGAGGCGCAACCTTGTTTTTTCCCACGGCTACCCACGCCGACAGGTCTTGCTTACCGACCCCGCGATGAGGGACGCCTTCGCGAGAGAATTCCAGGGCGACCTCGCGATTTTCACCGAGCTGCAGAAGCAGACCTTTGACGGGGTTGCCGTCATGATCCGCCGCTCGCTCTTCCAGAAGTTCTCCGTCCGCCAGTTGGCGGCGTGTCTGGAGGCCGAGGGCGGCGTCGTCACCGACAGGCCTTTGGGGGAATTGAGTTCGATCTGTAATAGCCAGTGCCCCTGCGGCGATGCCATCGCAAGTTGAAGCGGCCCCCGTTCTCGACACATCTGGCAGTTGGGGGTCGGTTGCAGTGGTTTTGGCTGATGGGAGATTTCGGAGGGCTCTGGCATGGTTCGTTTTGGGCTCGTCGGTGTAGTGGCATCGCGCGGGGGGGCATTTGCGGCCTGCTCGCTCCCCATCGGGTGTTGGGTACTCGTTTTCTACGGGTTGCTGTGCCGCGCTTGTCGCCGCCGCCGCCGTCATTGTCGTTGTGGCCGCCGAGGCCGCAGGGCCTTTGCATTCCCTCTCTCCAGAGCTGATCTGGTCAAGCCAACGACTCGCGGGTCGCCCGACCGCCGCGCGCGCGCCTCCGCGCTTGGCGCCCGCGACGCCCTCTCCAGCTGCGGCCTCGTCAGCGTCTGGCTCCACCAGCGGGGTCACGGGCGCTTCGCTTCCAACCCCTCAGTGCCCACTTCGTCACCCCCCTCGCCCTCGCACCCTCCATGTCTCTCCTCGCCCGTCCTCGCTCGCTGCATGATTCTCCTGGCGGCCGCATCGGCTCCTTTCTCATATGTCCGCATCGGCTCGTTTCGCGTTCTTCCTCATCATATTGCTCTCTCTTCGTCCGCTCCCCCCCTCCCTTGCCCTGCTCATCCCTTTACCCAGCCCTTCCGCCGCCCTGCCTTACCCCGCCCCCTGCCCACCCGCATGGAGCCCGCAATGGACGGCGACCTGGAGGGCGGCACGCCGATCATGAAGGGCGACGAGTTCGTCGAGGTGCGTCGCCTATCGTTCTTGCCCGTGCACTCTTCTCGGCAAAGCCCCCCCCCTCTCCCGCCCGCGGCGGGGGCGGGGCGGGGCGTGCGTTGGGGGCAGGCGGTTGGGAGATGGAGGCGGATGGGTGGATGGGTAGGCAGGGAGATTGGGTTTCACGTGGGTGGTAACGGCGGGGGCGCCGCGGGGAAGGCGCGAGAGAGGGTAGCAGCGGAGTCGGGCGGGGGGGGACTTGAGCGCACGGATTTGTCTGATGATGGCGGCGACGCCGAGGGCGGGGATGGGGGGGGGAGGGTGGGCAGGCTGGGGAAGGGCGGGGATCCCCGCTGCCGCCCCCGCCAGTCGCGAGACCCCGAGACGGACCAGCTCATCAAGCGGGCGCGCTGCGAGGGTTTCCTCGTCGGCCGCTGCATGGGCTTCGAGAGGGGGCACCTGATGGGATACACGGAGGGCTCGCGCGAGGCCCGTTCTTTTCGTCCCGCCAGCATGCCCCGCTTATTAATTATATATCTCCTCGTCCCCCGCTCCCTCGCTGTGCAGACCCAGAGCTTGTGGAATGTCCACCTCTACGAGATGTTCAAGAAGAGGCCGCGCGGCGTGTCCGACGCTAAGCCGTCGAAGTTCGAGCGGCGCCAGATGTACCGCGAGGCCGCATGCGCCACCGCCAACCCCAACCACTTAGATTCTGCCCCGCTGCGTCCCCCCCCCCCCCCCCCCCCCTCCCTTCGCACGCCCGCGCCCTTCGACCCCCTTCATATCAATCCACCTCCCAGGCCACATCCCCCCCTAGCTCCCCCACCTGTTCATTGTCCTTCGCGTCAGTTCGTCGCCCCCTGCGGCTCCTTGCCCCCGCCACCCCACCCTCCCCCCCCCCACGCCGCCCACGTCCCCTCATCAGGCATACGAGGAGGCGCTGAAGGAGCAGTGCATCACGACGGCGTCGGACACGGAGGACGAGGCGGTGGGCCCTCAACCCCTATTGGCTGCCCCTGTCCACCATCCCCCCCCCCCCTTGGCTCCGCCCATCCAGCCTTCCCGCCCTTCCAGCAGCACGTTCCCTGTCAGCCTCATGCTTGCCCGCCCCCGCCCCGCCCAAGCAATTGCATTCCCGAGACTGTCGACGCGGAGCTGCGCAATCTCCGCATGCCGAGCGCCGTGATGATGCGGTCCAAGGAGAGTTGCCCCCAGCCGTCGTCCCCTTCGGGGTCGGCAACGGAGGCCTTCCCATAATCAATTCTAGGCGCGTCGCGCATCCCCGCCAGCCCATCAGGAAACAGTGCCCAGGCGAGTTGAGGTGATCAAGGACGTGCGGGATCACCGAGGGTGATCGCCGAAGAGTGCGAATGATGGAGGAGGGGAATGAGGCGGCTGGATGGGCGGATGAGGGATTGGGGAGAAGGACGAACAATATGATGAGGAAGAGGAAGAAAAGGTGCATATGAGGAATGATGAGCACGTGGAGGATGGCACGCAAACGTACCAGAGGTGTCGTGGATGCCTCTCGGAGCCTCTTGAGGCATCTGCTGGGCGCTTATTGGAGGCCTCTTAGGGCGTCTTTGGGGCGTCTTGGGGCCATATTGGGGCCACCTTGGGGCGTCTCGTGGCCTCCTGTGCGCTTCTCGGGGCCATCCTGGAGGACATCGGCCAAATAAAAGGGGTGGTGGTCCCCTCTTAGCGTTGCCCCCCCCCCCCCCCCGCGACCATGCACCATCACCTCTTGGGGCGCTCTTGGGATGCAATGTTGGGGCCATGGTGTGGCTTCTCGGGGCCTCCAGGGCGCCGCTTCTCGGGGCCACCCTGGGGGACATCGATCTCAGAAGGGGAAAGGGGGAGAGGGCGGGGGGTGGGGTAGCGCGCACCCCCCCTTACCACCCCCCCACACCCCCCACGCCCCCCGAGAGCATCGAACATCACCTCTTGGGTCGCTCCTGGGGCGCTCTTGGAGCGCTATGGGGCGTTCATGGGGCCGTCCTGGGGCTCTCGTGTGCCCCTCTTGGGGCCCTATGGGGCCGTCTTGGAGCCATCTTGAGGCAACGGAAGGCCATCGGACATTGGCGACAGTGCAGAACATACATTGCTTTCATTTTGCAAGGTTGTTTTGGTTTTGCGGGGCACCCAAGGGGGTCACGGTGGGCCCTGGGGGCCGTCTTGAGGCGGTATTGGGGCCGATTGGAGCATCTTGGTGGCCATATTGATGCATATTGCGTTATCTTGAGCCTTCTTGGGGGGGCATCTTGGGCTCCCAGAGGTCATCGTGGAGCCGTCTTGGGCAATCTGGGACGCCCCGCTTCTCGCGGACCCCCCCCCCCCACCCCCGCCCCCCGTTCACCCCGCCCAGGTGCACAGGGCGGGTGTAGGGGGCTGATTAAACCTTTCCCCGAAGGGGAAGGGGGTTGGGGGGGGGGCAGAGGAGACGCTTTATACACCTGCGCCCTCACTGGTGGGTTTCCGCAACGCACCCCGCCCTGTCACCATCGGCCCCGCCCTCGCCCTTGCAACTGGCCCTCATCCGCTTTGCATTTGCCGCTCCCCTTCCCTCCACCTCCCCAGAGGTTGACCACGTCGGGGGCGACGAGGGCCCCAAGAAGAAGCTGAAGACCTCGCCCGTCCCGCAGGGGGAGGACGCGGAGGAGATGGTTCCCGGCCCCGAGGAGATCGAGACGATGCCGTTCGTGAAGCAGGAGATGGTTGACGTCCCCGAGGGCGATGCTGTCGCGGCGATCTCGGAGGCTCCCTTTACCCCTCCCCATCCTACCGCCCGCCACCACCCGTCTTCTTTGGCAGGCGTCGGGCGTGATCTCGGGCGAGGTGGTCAAGCAGTCGCCTGGGACGCCCGATGGCCCGCCGCCAGGGTGGGAAGACGAGGCGCCTCCCTGCCCTCGCTTGCTGCACCTCCACTCTTTCTGTTTCCACACCGTTGGGTTACCCGAAACGGCGTATCAACGTAGGGCGTTTCTCTTGTGTAATAAGAACCAGTGTATTGTACGATGCCGCGCCGTGCCGCGTTGTGCCGCGCCGTGTTCGGTTCTTGGGATGCGCGCGAGGTGTCGTCCTCGTCGCCGTGGCCTCGTAGTCGTGACCTCGTTGCCGTCGCCTTGTGTTCGGGGCCTCGTCGCCGTCGTCGTCGTCGTCGTCGTCGTCCTCGGCGGCGGCGTTGCCCCGTCACCGTGGCCTCGTCGTCGTCGCCTCGTTGCCGTGATCTGGTCGTCGTCGTCGTCGGCGGCGGCTTCGTCGTCGATGTCGCCGTCGCCGCCGCCGCCGTCGTCGTCGTCGCCGTTGCCGTCGCACGTTGCCGTCGTCGCCGCCATGCGCCTACCCCCCCCCATGCGCGTGCCAGACCCCGCCGCTGCCCAGCATCGCCGACTGCTCCGACGGCCCCGACAAGAAGGAGATCTCGGATACCTTCCTGAAGTACAAAGGCTGCTACGGGCCTCCGAAGGCAGCGGCGTCCGACCTTAATAATTTGCCCTCCAGCGTTCCTGCTCGTTCTCATCCGTTGTCGTGCCCGCCTCCCGCTCCTTTCAGGTCACGGCCAGCTCGTCGGGCGGCCTCATCAAGTACATCCCGCTCTGCTCGCAGCAAATGGACACCTATATCCGCGTTTGGTGGTGCAAGATGGCCGATCGTTTCGGCCGCATTGTCTTCCCCCCGATGGCGAAGTGAGCGGCCCCTTTGCATGTTGCCCCAGCGGGCGCGGTGGCGGGCGGGGGGCCGAACGCTGGGGCGGTGGGCGGAGGCGGGGGGCAGCCGTCGGGGACAGACAGCGGGGGGGAACGCCGATCGGTCGGATGGGCAGGAAGCAGGATTGGGAGTCGTGGGGGGGTTGGTCGGGCGGTAAGCTGATGGGACAGGAATGGGGGGCGGGCTGGAGGGGGGCGGTCGCGCCTTCTCGCGCTTGCTTGCCGCGCCCGAGTAGCCCGCCGTTGCATCGGGCCCTGCTCGAGCGGCACAGTAGGCGTCGACGACGGCGGCGGAGGCGGCGAAGTCTCGACGGCGTTGGCGACGACAGGCGCGACCGCGTCGGCGGCGACGGGAACCTCTCGGTAGCGAGGGCGCAGCTGGATCAGCAACATACGCTGGTAATTTTCCATCTGCATCCGTGCCGTGGCGCGCGCGGTACGCTTGCTTTCGCTCGCCGCGAGCAGCATCGCCGCGCGGGGCCAGCAGTGGCGTGATATATGAACCCGCTCCTCGCTCTGCCTGCGTATCCTGGCACCTTCCCGTCTTCCCCCTCTGGCCCTGCCCGCCCTCCCCCAAGTCATTTCTTGAGCATTCCCCGCGCCCGTCCTCTCATTCGCCAGCGCTCCCTCGTTCCCGCGTCGGCCCCCTCCGATATCCACTTGGCACCCTCATCCCCCTTGCGAGTTCACCCTCCCCCGTGCTCGCGAGCCCTCCGTGCTGTCTAATTATACCCCTCCCCCTTGACCCTGCTATCCGTATCCTCCCCGCCTGGCGGGCCCCCTCCCAACTAGCGATCCCTCCTCGCCGTTGGTGTTGTTGCGGTTGCTGTCGCCGTGCGGCCGCGGTTGTTTTCGCGCGCCGTCGTCGTCGCCGACGCCGACGTCGCCGTCGCGACCGCCGCTTTTACAATTGACGCCGCCGTCGCCTGCGTCATGATCGCAGTTGTCTCTTCCGTCGTTGCCGCTGCTGCCGCCCCAGCCGTCGTCGTCAATCTTGCCGCCGTCGCCGCCCCTGCCTCCAATCGTTTGCCGCCGCCACCGTCAGCCGACAGCCGTCAACCGTCGGTCGCGCCGTCGCCAGTCGCCGCCGTCGTCGTTGTCAATCGTCGCAGTCGCCAGAGGCGCGGCTCCTGCTTCCGTCGCCCGTCGTCGCCGTCGGCGTCGTTGTCACCATCTGCCGCCGTCGTCGCCGTCGGTGCCGCAGCCCCCGCCTCCGTTGTCCGCCCTCTTCGTCGCCGCGCTTGCCGTCGCCCCTTAGTCATGTCGTCGTGGCCGTTGCGGCTGCCGCCGCAGTCGTCGTCGTGCCGACGCTGGCCTGGTGGTTGGGCCCTTCGCCAGTGACGTAAGGGGGTCCGCAGTGGACGCCCGCGCGCTTTGCCCCCCCCCCCCCCAGGCTGATCGAGCTCACGAGGCAGAAGTGCAAGAGGATCATCGCGAGCCAGCTGGTCGAGGACACGTTTCGGAAGATCAAGGGGAAAGTCGACAAGCAGCAGAACACGTTGAGCAGTGAGCAGACGGCATTCGCGTGCGCGATCGACTCGCAGGTGATCGAGACGACCCACCACTACAAGCCCATATTGACTTCAGAGCTCCGCTTGACCAGGGACCAGGCCTTCGAGCCCAACGCCTTCAGACCACAGCTGCTCCGCAGGAGTCTGAGCCAGGACCTTAAGGACCTGAAGCTGTACGATGTCTGCGGCTACGGCGAGGCGGGGTGGCACTCCCCTGGGGCGGCGGCGTACACTACCCCCTACTCCGACATTGAAGTATGTCGGCAGGCCAGTCGGGCTGGGAAGCTCGGCGCGCTGAACCACGCGATCCTCTCGAGGCTGATGCAGCCTGGCATGTTGGTAAAGAGGGTCGGTTCACAGGGCTGGTGGATTCCGTTTGGCGACATTGATTCATCTTTGGCTGTCTTGTGGCCGTCCAAGCGCGTCACCCCAGATTCCGTCACCATCGACTCGGCCAGGGGCAGGGAGTTGTATTGTTTGTTCGACGCCTCGAAGTTTGAGGCGGTGGCCGTCGAGTGGACATCCCCCTTGGCGCAGGCGATCGAGATCGAGATCGTCAAGAGTGGAGTCGCCCGTGATATTCGCACTGACGTGGACCTGAAGGCAGTGGGTCATCGAATTGGCCCCGCGGCGCGGGGCCCATTGGGCATGTAGGGGAAGGGTGGATGTCTGGGTTACATTGGTGGGGCCTCGGGGGTGGGGGGCGGGTGTGGTGAGGGCGTTTGTGATTGTCTGGTCCACTGCCCTTTGGTCACTTCCATTGGGCTGCCCCATTTCTTGTTTATTATGAGTGCCCAGGCGTCCCACACATACGAGGAGTTCGGCCTCGCTGCGAAGATGGTTGGGAGGGTTCGGCCATTACTTGAGATCGCATGTCTCAGCGCGTTCTGGAGCCTTCCAGTGTCGTACTTGTTGCAGGTGTGCGAGCTGTACGACTGGCACCCCCCGACTACTACCTTGGCGGCGGTGTTGAAGACAATGTGCGAGAACATCTTCAAGGACCAGTGCACGGATGGCCTCATCGTGCAGGTTCTTAGGCAGCGGCTCGTCTCGTTCGACCACGACATCGGCGTGGACGATTTGGTGCACATGGATTGGGTGACGGAGCTCTTCGACAGGAGCACCTCGGAGGAAGTCCAGAAGCAGGTGGAGGCGTCCAAGTCTCACCACGCCCATCGGTCGGACTTTGTCGCCGAGGTGCAGCAGTACCAGGCACATTAAATATGTAATATCCCGCTGCCCTCTCTTTTTCAGTGCCACCCAGGGGCTGAATAGAGTCACCCCTGCCCCCTGTTGCCGCTCGCTGTCATCCATTGTTGTTCCACCCCCCGCGGGGTATGACGCCGCGGGCCTTGGCAAGAGCGTTTCTGATGCTTGACTTCGGGGTTCCAGAGGCCCGCGCGGGCCTTCTTCGCGTTTTTCTTGTATGAGCCGCCCTCGGTCCGTTGCGTCCAGACTAGAGGGTCGTCCGTCCAGGGGGGCAGCGCGCGGAGTCCTGCATTCCCAGCTCGAAGGTTCCAGATTGTTGTTTCGGGGGGTCTCTCGCAAGGGCTCAGTTGTGGTCTCAGTGTCTTGCGCCCTCAGGCGTCCGTCCACGGCAAGCCCGCGGCGTCCTCGAAGAGCAACGAGCACCCCTTGTTCAAGGTCCCCTACCCCAAGACGGCTCCCGTCCCCGAGGACGACCTTGCGCAGGGGGCGGCCAAGAGGTATTGCCCCCCTGGCTGCTACATCTGGCGCTCCAACACGGAGGGCCAGTGGAGGGCGCACATGCCCGAATATAAGTTTCGAGCGTACGCCACGTGGGCCCAGTTTGGGGGGAACAGCTTCCTTGCAATGAAAGATTGCGTTCGCCAGTGCTGGGTGCGGTATTTGGAGATCCACTCCCTCCCGCAGTCGCACTGCCCAGTGCCTGGTATTTTCTAGGGCCCGTTGCCGTGTCGGCTCCCTCCCTGACAACACTGGGCCCGCGTGGTGGCTCGCACAGTCCATGTGAGGTGGGTGGGGGGAGACGGGAGAGCGGAGAGTGGGTGGGGCTCATCCTTGTAGTGATGGCACGCGTACGCGTAGGTTTCTTGATGTACGGCCTCCAGGGGGAGGAGGCGACTCGCGGTTGTGAATGCTCGTGTGCTCGCAGTGGCACTCCGAGGAAAAAACAACTCTTGGCGCTTCGCGCACCCCCGCCAGCCCATCCGAAACGACGCGCAGGCAAGTTGAGGTGACCAGGGAACTGTGGGAGCACAGAGGGGGGACAACCGAACCGAGCGAAGGATGGATGAGACGAATGAGGACGCTGCGTGGATGGATTGATGGATGGATGGGTGTTGGATGAGGGAGTCGGGAGACGGATGATGAATAGGGTGGGGAAGAAGAGGATGAGGAAGAGGAGGAGGAAGAGGAGGAGGAGGAGGAGGAGGAGGAGGAGAAGGCGGATGAGGAGGAGGAGTAGGAAGAGAATGTGGAGGAAAATGATGATTTTCGGATGTCTCGTGGACGCCTCTTGCAGGCCTCTTGGGGCGTCTTGGGGGTATCTTGGCGGTCCAGGGGGGCTCTTGGGCGTCTTGCGTGCCTCGGGGGGGCTCTTGGGTCCTCCTGGGGTCCTCTTGGGGACCTCTTGGAGGCCGCTTGGGGGCCTCTTGGGGGGCTCTTGGGGCCGTCTTGGGGGCCTCTCGGGGCCTCCTGGGCGTGTCTGGAGGCCATCTTGGAGAAGATCGATCAAAGAAGCGGGGTTCCTCAATTAGCGCTGCCCCTCTAGAGCCTCTAACGTCGCCTCTTGGACCCTTCTTGGGGCGCTCTTGGAGCGCTCTTAGGCGCTCTTGAGGCCGCCTTGAGGCTCTCTTGGGCTCCTCTTGGGGCCCTCTCGGGCAATCTTGGAGCCATCTCGATGCCTCGGAAGGCCATCGGAAGCGAAGAGGCGAGAAGGCCACAATCACACAGTTCCTTAAGGTGTTTGAAGGATCTTGGCATCCTGGAGGCCTCCTTGGCGAGCTCTTTGGCCACTTGGAGCCGTCTTGGAGCGTTCTTGGAGCGTCTCGGAGCATCTTCGGAGCCATCTTGAGGCATTTGGGTTATCTGGAGCATTCTTGGAGGTCATCTTGGGCTCTCCGAGGCTCTCTTGGAGCCGTCTTGGGCGAAACAGTACCCTCTGACGACTCGCCCCCCCCCCCCCCGCCCAGGTCCAGGGGAGGGGGTGAGGGGGAGGGGCGAACCCTCCCCGAGGGGAAGAAGGAAGTTGGAAGCGGAAAGCCCTAAACCACCGACTCCCAGAGGGTTGGTGAGATTTGCATTTGCATATATATGCATTTGCATATGTATATATATATATATATACGTGGCGAGGGCGTGCCTGATTGCGTCGGTTGCTCGCCCCTCCCCCCGCGTATATGTTGTTTCGCTTGGGGGCCTGCGTCAGGCGCTTTCTTGCCGCGGCGGGATGCGCTCGTGCCATCTGCACTTCTTGGAGGGGGGGGGTTCGCGTGATCACTGGGG
Organism: Prorocentrum cordatum; assembly: GCA_963575745.1. Classification (NCBI taxonomy): domain Eukaryota; class Dinophyceae; order Prorocentrales; family Prorocentraceae; genus Prorocentrum; species Prorocentrum cordatum. The sequence continues at coordinate 151,891 of CAUYUJ010014449.1, read as the reverse complement.
CCAGTTGCCACGTTTCCTCGAGCTCGCTCCCTTTATTTTGCGAGCCGCCCCTCCGCCCTGTCCACGCCGCGGGTTGCCATGATGTTCAACGAGCTGCCCGCCGCTTTCCCCGTCGTGATGGGCGTCGAGGACCAGGGTCGCAACGGTCGGGGCGGGCGGGCTGGAACGAGAGGGGGCTCAGGCCATATGGGGTAATGACTGGCTGCCCGGAGGGCCGCGGCGGGGCGTATTGAGGGGGGGGTGCGCGGGTGCGCAGCGCAGGTGGTGAGGGGATTCCGATGGGGGGGATGGGGGTCGGCGCGCCCCTTCGATTTAATGCTGCGGTGCTGCGCGCCCCCGAGCGCCACGCTGACCCTTCGAGGGTCAGCGCCGCCGAGCTCCGTCGCGTCGATTGGCGGCGCGAGGTGCCCCCCCCCTAGCGCCCGCCGATGGGCAAGCGCCGCCGCGGGGGGGTCGATGCACGCCCGCCCCCATGTTTCGAGGGCCCGCCACAGGAGATCAAGAGCCAGGGGCTCGCTCGGATCTGCAACCCGTTCGACATCGGCCACGCCGTCATCGCGGGCCCTTCCTGGGAGCAGGATCGCATCGGCGGCGCGCTCCTCACGGCAACAGGGTACACGCTGGCGCCGACTAAGGAGATGTTGCAGCACTGGGTGGGGATCATGTTGTGGAATATCGACGGGGCGCCCAGCCGCATGTGCACGGTGCGGAAGTACTTCACGCACGGGCCGTGGCTTGACAAGTCGGTCGTGGCCTTCTTCTCGTCGGGCGACGGCAGCGGCCACGCGTACAGGGCCGACGCCGCCATGCAGGCGTACGACCTCCTCGTCGTGAAGCACACGAGCTGCTTGACGGCGACCGAGCGCGTGATGCGCTTGTGCAAGGTGCTGCACGACGTCGACGAGATCTTCGCCACGTGGGTCCCTGAGCAGATCAGGTCGGGCAGCCGACCTGTCGTGGACGTCGGCGTCGTCGATGAGATCAGGGGCCGCGCCCGCGACGCCATCTCCGTCGGCATCGACAAGATCATCGAGGCCGAGTGGGAGCGCGGCCGCGACGACGCCATGACCGCCGTCCCGCGCGCCCTGAAGGCGCGCAAGAGCAACGAGAAGGACGGCGGGGGCAGTGGGGAATGGGGGCTACTTGTGATGGTGGGGTTCGGGGTTGTCTTATGTGGGGCATCAGGTTTGGACAGGCGGCCGGGGGGGCTAGTGCGAGGATGTGGGGGAAGGGTGGAAGAGGGGGGGAGGGGAAAGCGTTGGAGGAGGGAGGAGGAGGAGGAGCCAGGAGGTGGATTGAATAGGAGGGAGGGGGAGGAGGATGTGTTGGTCGAAGGGGGAGGGGGGATGATGAGGTGGAGGAGGGAAGATGAAGAGGGAGGATGGGGGAGGAGGGGGGGTGGGGGAGGATGGGAGGATGAGGGGTGAAGACGGGGAAGTGGATGGGGAACGCGGCCACGCTGCGAGGACCCCGCCGACGGCGGCAAGGGCGGCAGCGGCGCCAGCAGCTCCAAGCTCCCCATCAAGCGCAAGTGATGGGGCAGCGCCGCTGCCGCCAGGAGGAGGATGGAGAGAAGAGTGGGCGGAGGTGGTGGTGGTGGTGGTGGTGGTGGTGGTGGTGGTGGTGGTGGTCGTGGTCGTCGTCGTCGTCGCCGTCGTCGACGTCGTCGTCGTCGTGGTGGTGGTGGTCGTCGTCGTCGTCGTCATCAGTTTCGTCGTCGTCGTCGCGCGTCGTCGTCGTCGTCACCGCCACCGTCGTCGTCGTCGTCGTCGCCGCTGTCGCCGTCGACGTCGCCGTCGTCGTCGTCGTCGTCGTCGTCGACGCCGTCGTCGTCGTCGTCGTCGTCGTCGTCGTCGTCGTCGTCGTCGTTGTCGTCGTGGTCGGCGTCGTGGTCGACGACTTCCTCGGGGCCTCTGCTTGGAGCGCAGGCTGCGTGCCTGCGACGACGCACGATTCGGACCGCCGAGTCGGCGGCGGCTCTCGAGGAAATGGCCGCCCTCCAGCTCTGCCTCTTCTCTTCTCGTGGGTGGGGCGTCCCTCCTCCTCCTCTTCCTCCTCTTCCTCCTCTCCCCCCCCTCCTCCTCTACCTCCTCCTCCTCGTCTTACTCCTAGATATACATATGATGTATTGTACCATCCAGCGTGTACATGATGTAGGATATACATAGACATATGATGTGCTCTGTATGTAGCGTCTGCTGCCCACTGGGAGCAGGCGCGGGCCTTTCGCGGGGGTGCCCAGGGCCGCCTTAGGGGGGGGCAGGGGCCCCTGGGGAATGAGCGAGGCGTCGTCGGTGGATGGTGCCCGTGGCCTTGGGCGGTGTGACTTCTCTTCCTTCGCTGACTGGGGGTGCCCCCTGGGTGCCGCGACTGGGGGTGGGGGTGTCCTTTCGGGTTATCAGTTTTTTGTCCGCGAGGCGAGCGCGTCCGGGCCCGCCTTTCCAGCCCTGGCAGCTCGCCCAGCTCCCGGGGCCACTGGCCCCCGGGGGGCCGCGGGCGCGCCGAGAGTGCCTCGCTTTCAGTGGGGCACGTCCCTCTACAGGAGGAAAACTAAAAGTAGTAGAAAAAATCGCATGGGGACGATTTCTTGTATTTATGAACATTTGTTTTGATCATGTTTCGACTTTTTTTAGTTTTCCTCCAAAATCTGCTTGCCACCTCGGGCCCGACCTACGCCTTGCTTGCTTGCCACCTCGGGCGCGGCCGCCAGTGCGGATCGGCCAGTTCATGCCTGCCTTTGGGGCCAGGGCAGACGCGCTGGGGAGGGGGAGGGGGAGGTCGGTCCGTACGTCGTGAGGTCACGGGGTCAGTCCACGCCCGAGGAGGGAGGGGGACTGCTTTGGACTGTTCTGCTCTCCCCGAGGGCCATTCGGGAAACACACCAGAGGTCAAGCACAAACATCCCGCACTCAGAGACGAAGCCCCGTACGCGAAGTGGCTCCGCAGCGCCTCATGAGTCGCCCTCCTGACGATCGGGGAGTACTACCCGCAGGACGCGGTTATCGACCCCCCTTTTCGCGGCCAAGCTATCTCGTTTCTCGCCCCTGGACCCTGGAGGTTATATCCCGCCCCACCCCTAAGTGCGGGTTCCCACCAAGATCCCAGGAGGATTCCAACAAGACCCTAATCGGATTCCAATGTGGTGCAATCGTCTGCCCGCATCAGTTCATCAACTGCAATCTCAGTCGAGATCCCCATTTTGAAAAGGAACGCCCCGTACTGGTGCCGGATCTCATCTCAAAACAATTCTTATCACTGTTGCTGAGAATGAGAGCGGGGAGACTGTTTCGGAATACAGGTGCTAAATATCGTTGCTGGTGCAATGCGGGTGGGGGTGAAAAACCCCCTAGGACAGCCGAGGACCATGAACAACCTAAGAGGGTGCCTCGGGAGGGCGGAGGAGAAAACGAGGGATGAGGGGACGTCTCTCGGATGCTACTAGGCGTCCTGACTTAGGAATCCCCGAGGAACTCTCTCTCGCGAATCCCTTTGGAGGGGGGGGGCCGCGCGGTCCCGGCGGTCCCTTCGTTTTTCGTTCATGGCGATCTATGGTATTTTTAGATTGTCTCAGGGATGTCTCCCTTTCAGGAATCTGGACTGTCGGCGGGGGCTCTTGCCTTCGAAGAGGCCGTCTCGAGGCCTCTCTTGTCGGGGGCGGCCATGAGTGGGGTGATGACTAGGAGGGTGTGCATATCATGGCGGGAGCCATGATGTTTCCACAGATTTCATGGCGCCTCTTCTTATTGCAATACGTCCCTGGCCCCCCCCCTGGGCCGCGCACATGCCGCTGGCCATGATTTGCGCCCCCCCCCTCTTGGACGCCCCCCTCTTGGCCGCCCCCGATCTTGGGCTGTCTTACTCCCACCGACCACCCCCACCGGCGGAATTGCTTGATTCGTCAATGGGGTGTGGTGCTGACGATATCGCTCGGCGATTCCTTCCCCTCGGGAATTACTTCAGTATTTCGATTGCTACGGATATAGAGGGGAGGATCGATCATCGCATCCTACTGTCAGGGAGGAGGAAGGGAGGAGAGAGGAGGGAGGAGGGAGGAGGGAGGAGAGAGAGAGGAGATAGGAGGTAGGAGGGAGGAGGGAGGAGGGAGGAGGGAGGAGGGGGGAGGGAGAGGGGGGGGAATTGAGGGAGTGGGAGTGAGGGAGGGAGGAGGGTGAGGCAGTGGCAGTGGGAGAAGGAGCGAGGGAGCGAGGGAGGAGGGAGCGAGGGAGGGAGGAGGAGGAGAGGGAGGAGGAAGAGAGGGAGGAGGAGGAGGAGGAGGAGGACGGGCCTCGGCGCATGAGTCCAGGGGGCCGCGCCCTCCCCCCTCGTCGGAGGCGCTGGACGCCGACGGCGCCGAGGAGGGCTCGGAGGAGCCGCCAGAGCTGGACGAGCTCGAGGCGCACGCCGCTGGGCTGCGCAGGTTCGGTTACTGTCGGACCGAGGTAGAAATCGGAGGAGGACAAGGTACCCATACCTCTACCCTTTCCCCGTTTTCCCCTTTTTGGGACTCCTGGGAGGCTCTCGTCGCCACCGCTGGATTCGCCTCGAAATCCTGGTCAGAACGCACCCCTGGAGAGGTCCAGGGAGCAGCGGTATCGGTGCCTTTTGGTTTCCCCAATAAGATCGAGGTCTGCTCGGAGAGGGTGCCCCAATGTTCTTCGCGTTTGCTGGATGTTCGTGTGCATCCTGGGGGGAGGGCGCCCTCGAGTGTTCCTCAGTCTGGGCCAGCGGAGGGTCTCATGTTCTCGAAGGATGTTTTTTGTCCTAGGTCCGGCTGTATCCAGGCATGCTCGCGTCGTGACGAGAAGCCACCGCGGAGGGTGTTTGGCCGTTTTCGGCCTCTGGAGGCCCTCGCCGGGCCCCAGGCTGGTCTTTCATCCCAGATGGAAAACGGGCCTCGAGTCTTCGGGAGCCCCGCATGGAGAAACGTCAGGCATCGGATGTCTGCGTATCGAGGGTTTCAGGCCGCAGCTCCCCAGACTGTGCTCGCACTGGGGCCTCCTACCTGGGGCTCGCGCCGAGGAGTGTTCGCGTTGCCGCCTTGCCACAAAAGCATCATCCTCGCCCTTCTCCCGTCCTCGCCCTCCTCCCTCTTCTCCTCCTCCCTCTGTTTCGTGCACACGCGCCTGCACGTCACCCTACCTTCCCAGATTCCCGACGTCGTGATTTTTTTGCAACGTCGACCCCCAGAGGTCTGGACCCCTTCCTCGGGACCAGTTTTTCACCCTGAGTCGTTTTGGACGGCCCAGAGGCCTTCTGAGGGCCCCCCGGAGGCCGACAATGGCGAAAAACCTGCCGTCGTGATTTTTTCACGGCACGAGGGGGTCTGGGTTCGTTCCGAGGCCGTCGGGTGGGTGTTGCGGGGCTCAGGAGGAAGACGAGAAGCCAGAACACATGCAAAAGTCTGGGGGATCCTGGGAGTTGTGTGTACTTCTTTGTGTGTCCCAGGGCCCCTGCAGGGGTTGGCGCCTCGTGGGCGCCTCGTGGGCGCCTCGGCGCCCCCGAGGCGCCCGAGGGGTCCGGAGGGGGCGCCTCGGCGCCAGGGGTGCTGCCTCGCGGGCGCCCCGCGGGCGCGCCGTGCGCCAGAGCCAGGGGTGCGGAGGTGCCACGCCTGGTGGGCGGCCGTGGGCGCCTCGTGCGTGTGTGGGGGGGGGGGGCCGCCCCCCAGACCCCCTCGAGCCGTGAACAAATCACGACGGGAGTTTGTTTTTGTGGTTGTGGCAATCTATATATATATACACACATATATGTATATGTATATGTATATGTATATATATATATATCTATATATCTATATATATGTATAGAGAGAGAGAGAGAGTGTGTGTGTGTGTGTGTGTGTGTGTGTTCGGCCTCTGGGGGCCCCTGCCGGGCCCTGGGACCGTGAAGAATCGACTCGGGATGCAGAACCGGTCCCTGGGAATGGGTCCAGACCTTTGAGGGCCGACGTAATGAAAAAATCATGACGTCGGGGGTCTGGGGTCGAGTCGAAGAAGAAAAAGCCACATAGACATAAACTTTGGGCGCTCCGCGCGGGTTTCTTGGATCCGCGCCTGGGCCCCCCCCGGCGGTGCCTCCGGCGCCGCCCCTGGCGCGCTCCGCGCGCCAGGGAGGGGGTCCAGAGCGAATCCAAGAAATCCGCGCGGAGCGCCAAAAGTTTGTCTTATGTTTTTTGTCTCTTCTATTCTGCCCATCCATCCTGCAATCTTCGAGGGTCCAGGATTGGACAGTGAGCCCGATGACTATCGGGTCGTGAGAGGTAAAAGGGCGCTTTCGCTCTCATCTCATCCTCTACCAACGGAATCGACGGTAGGTTTGACCCTTCGTGTCGTAGCTTGCGTTCGCACCACGTGGGCGCCTTGCGCTGCCTGCACCTCGTGGCTTGCGTGGCATAGCTTATGCCATCTTGCTTCCACCTCAGATCTTGCACCGCCTAGCTTGTACCACGCAGTTTGTCCTTTACAGCTTCCACCATAAAAAACTTGCGCCACGTAGCTTGCTCCACACATCGCTTGCACCACATTGCGTACACACCGTTTCCTACATCCCATTGCTGACCTCACATTTCACCACTTTGCTGACAACGTACAGCGCGCACGGCTTGCTCCACACTGCGTGCACCAAACAGCTTGCACACCCAGAGTGCAAAAACTCGTTGTTTGGGGTCCACGTTGTCAGACATGTTTATGCGTGTGTCTGTTTATAGTTGTAGTTTGTTGTCTGCTTTCAGTCATTAGGTCTTGGGCGTTTTGCGGGGACTACTGGGACGCCTTCCTCGCCACGGCTGGATTTCCTCGGAACGTCTAGCCAAGATGCAGCCCAAAAGAGGTTAGGGGGGCAGACTTTGAGGAAGCGGACGCGGGTTCAGGGGTCGAATCGCCCCCCTGCGTTTTGAAGGATTTTGTTTTGTGGGAGGCGGAGCGCATCGTTTGCTTGCTGTTGGTATCGGCGTGGTATACCCGCTATGCTTTTCTTCGGCGCTGCCTCCCACTCCTCTCTCTCTCTCTCTTTCTGCCGCCATCCGCCTAAACTTCAGCCTAAGCAGAGCCTACGCCTCAGCCTAGCCCAGCTTAAGTTCCAGCCGAAGTTTCGCCGAAGTCTAGCCTAAGCCTCAGATGCAGCCTCTGTCTAGAACAGGCTCTGCTTCTTCAGCCTGGCCTGAGCCTAAGCTTCAGCCTCGGCCTAGCCCAAGCTTTAGCCTAAGCGTTGCCTAAGCCTGGCCCAAACCCAAGCCTACGCCTAAACTCCAGCCCCCGCCTGGCCTACGCCTCAGCCTGAGCCAGGCAAGCCTAAGCTTCAGTCTAGCCTAAGCATAGCCTAAGTCTGACCCAAACCTCAGCCTAAACCTAAGCCTCAGCCCAGCCTGCACCTCAGCCTAAACCTAGCCTGAGCCTCGTCCAAACCTCAGCCTGGGCTTCGGCGGAAACCCCAGCCTAAACCGCTCCAACGCCTAGCCTACGCCTCAGCCTAGCTGCAGCTTAAGCCTCAGCCTCAGCCTAATATAAGCCCCAGCCTTTGCCTGAACCTCGGCCTGAACCTAACCTCAGCCACAGCCCAGCCTGAGCCTCATACCTTCACTTGCTATTACCATACTAGGTATTACTACAACCTCATCATTACAACAGTTCTATTACCACAGGGTACGACTACTCCTACAACGCAATTGCTAGTACAACAGCTCGACTATATTAGAGTGATGCTGCACTATCAAAGTAGTGCAAAACCGTGTTGTTCCCACAGCCACCACTACGTTGTTACCACGACTACTATATCATAGCACTACTACGACTTCAGTATACTGCTAGTAAGACAGTACTACTACGGCACCACGCTGCTAGGGCACGGCGGCCGTGCTTGAGTACTCGAGTGTTAAAGCTCCATTGCAATTACTGCCCGCATGAGAGCACTACCAGTACAGTGCTAAAGTATCATGTGTGCCAGATTACTGCTGCAGTGTTGTTTTACGACTCGTACATCATCTGCCACTACTGTTGCAGCGTCACCACTGCAGCACCACATTATGATAATACCACAACAGTTTTTGTGTCGTGCTGCGGCGGTGGAGCATTCCTGTTATAGTATTGTGGGCAATCGTTTGGTACAACTCTTACGAACCGTGCACTAGAGCACTGCTTCTGCAGTGCCACTACTACACTACTACACCACCTGTTCCACAGCAGTACGAAATTATTCTTACATCACTATGACTGACGCACTCCAGTTCGATGCATTAATACTATATCCGAGTACGGCAGCTGTGGGTTATTTCTACTGCAGTACTACAGTGCGAATGCTAAACCCAGTGCTCGGGTATGATATTTCCTGCCCGGCCTGCGTACTACCTACTACGACTACTACTGCGACGACTACTACTACTACTACTACTACTAATACGACGGCTACTACTACTATTACTACTACTACTACTACTACTACTACTATTACAACAACTACAACTACTTCTACTTCTACTACTACTACGACGACGACTACTACTACTACTACTACTACTATTACGACGGCTACTACTACAACAACTACTACTACTACGACGACTACTACTGCTAATATTATTATTACTACTACTATTACTACTATGACCATCACCACCACCTACTACTATTACTACTACTACTACTACTACTACTACTACTACTACTACTACTACTACTACGACTACTACTACTACTACTACTACTACTACTACTACGACTACTACGACTACTACTACTACTACTATTACTACTACTACTACGACTACTACTACTACTACTGATTGGATGGTTACTGCGCTGCCACTTCACTGATACAATAGTGTTCTGGCTGGGCACGGTATTCCTAATACCACGACTACAGTCCTAGAGTAGCACTACTGGAGCAGGACTGCTACAGTATTGTGCTACGACTATTGCAGCGCCACCGCTGCAGCACTACAGTACCAGACTACTACAACAACGCGGGGTGCGGCATTTGACTTTTCCTATTACAGTACTGTAGTACATTCGCTGCAGGCAACAGCCGATTATTATTATAGGGGGCGCTGTGCTAGATTATTGTTCTACAGTGCCACTACTACAATAGCAGTACTGCTCCACAATGGTGCAGCACTATTCCTACAGCACTACCGCTCTAGTACACATTTCGGCGGCAATACTATTGTATTCGAGTTTTACAGTAGTGGAGTACCTACTACAACACTACAGTGCGACTACTACAGCAAACGCTGTAGGATATGATCATTACTGCACGACCTGAGTTCTAGTACTACTACAGCTACAGGACTGTTACAGTGCTGCCACTTCGTTTATGCAACACTAATACTGGTTGGGCACGGCGTTAGAACAAACACTGGTACTGTTCTCCGTTTTTTTTTTCCCAAGGCACAGGGGGGAGAAGGGAATGGGGGGCGCGAGGAGGGGGGGGGGAGCGTGGGAGGACAGGGCCCCTCCCTTCCCTCCCCGTTGCTGCTGGCGCCTGGGGGGGAGGAAAAAGGAAAACTGTGGTCGGGTCACCCGTGATGTCCTGCGAGGGAGGGTCCGGTTGCGCCAGGGTGTGGCTTGCGATGTGCCTCGTTGGGCCTCGGGGGGCACCACGTCGCCCTCTTCGTGCCTCGTCGAAACGCGGCGGAGCACTCCGTCGAGGTCCTCGCCCGCCCCCCAGGGTGCGGGTTGCAGGACGCACTCTCTGCAAACCACACCCTTTGGGCTCGCCGATTCTTGGCCGCCGCTCTGCGTCGGAGGTCGCTCTCAGGCCCGCGGGGGACCGCCCAGAGGGCGGCTCGGGGCAGAGAGCAGGCCCCGAGGGATGGGGTCGAGGGCTCCGAGGGCCAGCGGCCCGAACAGGAGTGCGGCATTTCTGAATGCTCCTCGTTTGTGCTGCTCTTGTTTGAGATGTCATGTCTTTACGTCTCATTCTCGTGCGTGCATTTCTGCAAACTCTCAATGATCGAGATACGATTTTGTTTGGCACTGTTTCAATCAGTCGCGCCAAAGCAGAGGTCCGGAGCTCGACCCCGCTCCCACCCCCTTTCGCTCAACATCGGAACGCCGAATAAAAAACGTTCACCATCGGACGGGAGGGTCCCGCTCGCTCCCCGCGGGGGTTAAGGACAAGCGTGGCATCATGGGAACTACACTGTTGCTCTCGCTCTCGCGCCGCGCACATTCGTTTAACAAAATTGCAATACTTTCAAGGATTGAGGGATGTTCGTTTTCAAAGGGAGGCTCTCGCGTCAGCGCCGCACACATGCGTTTTCAACATAGTAAGTGTTTCACGGGCCCTCGTGGTTAGCGTACCAGAAGTGGCGTCTGGGAAGGATTAAGGATTGTCAGGCGTTGATTCGTGGTGGTGAAATCCCAGGAGCGGTGTACTGGCACAGTTTAGGATCGTCAAAACGCAACAGTCAGGTTGATTCGTGGCGATGGAGTCCCGAGAGTGGTGTTTTGGCACGTTTCAGGATCGTCAAACGGTTGTCTGCCAACGGGGCATTTCTCTCAATGAAAAGGAACCGTATAGGGGCCTATGAAGAGAGAGTCTTCAGGGAGGGTTTATTCCAACATCGTTGATGAGTCTTGGGTTTGCACTCGTTCTCCTCTTCCCGGTCCAGACCTGATGTAGCCTTTCCCTTTAGACATGCGATGCTTTGTTTTTGCCAATGCGGGCTCCGCGGAAGTCCTGGCCCCTTCCCCAGGGCCAGCTTTTCATCCCGAGTTGTTGTTCGACAGTCCCCGGGCCCGGCAGGGGCCCGCTTGCCAAAACCTTCCGTCGCGATTTTTACACGATGCGAGGAGGTCGGCTTTTCGGGCCATATCTCGAGCCTCCGTCGGCCGTTCGGGACGACCTGGGCACCCCTGGACGCTTACGAGGCGCAGCTGATGGAAAGCATCCCGGAGGCCTCCCAGAGCATCCCAGAATTCCAGAAGACCTGCCCGCGACCTGAAGACATCGAGTCGTCGGGGGCCCTGGGCTCGTGCCTCCTGCTGCGAGGAGCCGGCGGAGCTGGCCACCGGCAGGGCCTTCGAGGCGGTATACGCCTACCTGGAGGACGAGGTGTGCCCTCCTTCCGCTGCTCGCCCTCGCCTTCCCAGCTGCCCGCCCACTCCTTGGCATCGCCTGGAAGTTTTTGTTAGATTTTTTTCCCGGCGAGGACCATCGAGGATCATCCTGGGTCACCTTGCGAAGAAAGCTCGCACGACACCGACCATTGCACTGCCTGCACGGGCATTGGACGTCCGAGCGATGGCAAGACGTCCCCTCGCCCTCCTCACGACGACGGGCGCGCCCAGTGGGGAGGGGCGCGCGCCGCGTCTCCTTCGCCCGCCGACTCCTCCAACCGTAGCTCGTTCGTGACGTGCTGTGTTTTCCTCTTCCCCGTCCGAAGGATGCCTGAGGGCTGGCTAAGATCGCGGATCACAGTCTTGTGCACGAAAGGCGATGCAGCCTTGCCGGCAGATTAGAAACCCGTAGCGGTCTTGGCAGTTCAGTGCAAATTGTTCAGTCGCATGCTGTGCGGCCGCCTGAGAGACATCATCATTCGTGGTCAATCAGTAGACTAAGCTGTTCTCTCTCTCTCTCTCTCTCTCTTTGTCTCTCTCTCTCTCTCTCTCATATATATATACAGAAAAGGCTTTTGTATTAAGTCGGGCGTGCCCCAGGAATATTCATAAATAGTCCAAACATTGTCAGGGGACGATGTGTTGACCATTGATTTGTTAAATGTTTTTGGGGTGTTGTTTTATTTGTCGTCCAAATTCCGCCTGTCGGGGGACAGGCCCGACCTAACTTTAGTACCATCGGCCATCTGCTTGCCATGACCATGATTTTTGAGGCGAGCGACGCATACAATGTAGAACCATGGATTGGCATGAGCGATTTCGAGAAGGCTTTTCACACGGTCGAGCACGACACCCTGGGGGCTGCCCTCGCAGAGCAGGGCGTGCCGACTCCGTATACCAATATATCCAAGAGGCTTTATGCGTCGCAGAGTGCGTCTGTTTCTACTGGAGAGAGGAGCCGCGCTTTCGACTTGTCCCTGGGCGTCAAGCAAGGCGGCCCCATCATTTCATGCTTGCCATCGTCATCATGGAATTCATTTTCCGCAACTTAAAGAAAAATGGACAACTCTCAACAGCAGGCGAAACAACGAGGCATCTACAACGGCCTGGTCGTAGATGGCCCCCCTGACCCGCTAGCAAACCTACGGTTCGCAGACGACGTGCTGCTTTTATCTGGTTGCAAACGAGACGTCGCCAGGATGGTGGCCGACGTGGAAGCGGAGGCCAGGAAGTACGGTCTGAATGTTCACATGGGGACGACTGTCGTGCTGACAAACTCACCGTCCACACCAAAGCATATCACATGTGGAGAGAACAGGACGTGCGCGTACTTCAGCGCGGCGAATATGAGAAATATCTGGGCCGGAAGCTGTCGCTGGACGAATTTCACAGCACAGAGTTTGCCAATCGAGTTGCCGCCGTTTTTTTTTGTGTGTGTGTGTGTTTTTTTTTTGTTCCCCCGTATTGTTGTGTGTTTAAAGTCAAAGTTGAAGAGTATTCTACGCGACATGCGGCTGCCTCTGTCTCGCAGGATGCAATTGTTGCAGACATTCGTGGCGCCATGCCTGCTGCACACTGCGGGGACATAGACGCTGACTGCATAGCAAGGAAACAATCTCCGAGCAACGCAGCGCAGCATGGTCTGGCAAATCGCGGGCGTTCGGGGACGCAGCCACGAAACCTGGGTAGACTACATACATGCCACGCATACCAGCACAAACCTTGCCGAGCAGCACGGCGTCCAATGTTGGGTCTCGAGCTTCTGGAAGCAAAAGTGGTCCCTTGCAAGCGTGCTATCCACAGCGAAAGATGGGCGCTGGGCCGTCGGGCTGGTGGAGTGGAAACGTTGTATCAGGGTTGCGGGGCGCCCGCCTCCCCCACGGGCCGCTCTGTCTGTCTCTCTCTCTCTCTCTCTTTCTCTCTTTCTCTCTGTCTATCTCTCTCTTCTTTCCCGGGTCTACTGACTGTGGTGTCCATTGGTTCCTCGCTCTCCTCGCCCGCCTCGCCCCCTGCCCCCTCCTCGTCGGCCCCTCGCCATCGTCCTCGCCCGTCCTCCTTCTGCGCACTTTCGCCCCTCGCGTCCACGGCCCTTTCTCCACGCCTCCCTCCTCCCCCCTCCGCGCAGGCAAGCCTGCTGGAGTCAGACAGAAAGAAAACCTCTTGATACAACCCCAAGGTTGTCAAGGCGACTCGCGGATTTCAGCCAGCATGGACCCAAACCAGTGTATTCTAGCATAGATAACGATGACGATGCCCTCGCGTCGGCGATGACGGCTTGCGCGCGGCCGACGCGCGCGAGTGGCCCGCGTGGTGTTACTTGACACGGATGGTGCCCCGCACCCACAGCGCGCGCAAGGGCGTTCGAATGAGTTCGACATGCGGCGCGAGAGGCCGGTTAGGCAGAATTGGATGAACATGTGGAAAAACCATGGTTCTCGGAAAAACCCGCAAGACCGTGAACGCAGGATTTTCTGAAAGTTGATGTTGTAAAATCCGTTGTTTTGATATGCTTCTGCGATATTTCTTGTCATCCTCACGCAACTTGCGGTTTTTGAAGGTTGTCGGAATGCGCGCGCGACGACGCGCGTGTGCATTTCGTCACATTTCTCGCAAGGGAATCTTGCGACAGCGCGCGCGCGCAAAGGCGTTCAAACGATTTCGACATGCGCGCGCGAGAGGGCCGTCTGGTAACACTTCACAATTCTGAAAACAACTACGGCTTTTCTTAAGAATTCGCAAGAGCGCGGGCGCGAAATCACCTGATGGGGGAACCCCGCGAGGGGCGCTCGCGCCCGGCGCGGCCCCACAGACCCAACGCGCCGCGGCGGCACGCCGTGCGCTGGGCCGGCGCGCGCGGCCCCCGCCGACTCCGGCGCCTCCGCCGCAGCCGAATTGCCAGCCAGGGGGGGGCCGCAGCAGCGCCGCGGCCGAGCCGGCGCGAGCAGCGCTCAGCGCCTGGCGTCGGGCGGCGGCGCACCTGCGCCGCCCTGCCCCTCCAGGGCGCCCCGCAGGGCCTAACTGCGGCGAGGATCGCCGCGGGCTCCGGGGCGGCGGGGTGGCCCGCTGCCGCCTCCTCCAGCAGCAGCGCGTCCGCCTGCTCGGCTGCACGTAAGAGTGACCCTTGGCCAGAGTGACCTTTAGTGTTGGCCCTAATGGTGTCGGACAGATTTTCTTGAAGAGTGCGCGGGGGTTGAACCGGACGCGCTGGTCGTACAGCGCCACGAGGGATGACCTCGGCGACCGTGGGATAATGGGAGCGGTCCCTCCCGGCAGAACAAAAGTAATGCACCGCAATACATGCAATCCCAATGTCACGTCAGGGTGTGGTGTCCCCAACGGCAGTGTTCCCAACTATGGTCGTGGTCCCCGTTGTGTTTATGGGTTTTCCCTCCCGGGCTGTAGGGTAGTGTTCCTACGCACCCGGCTTCCCCCTTCATGTGTCGTGGCAAACCGAGCGTGTAATACCCGTTGCCGTACCCGTGCCATGGTGAACACCATATGTAGCCAGGTCGTTGTTGCTGTCTTCCTGGTGAGCTCTGTCGTGGGCCAGCCCAGGCGGCGGGTCAAGCCAGCTGTCGGCACAGCAACGCCCCGTCGCAGGTCGTCGTTGGCAGAGCATTCCCAGTAGTGGTGTTCGAGCGTGGGCACGTATGGCCCACCACAGTGGTCGCATTTATCCGATACCTCTCCTGTCGTGTGGGATTGCAGGAGGGCGTCCGACACAGCACACCCGCACAACACCGCAGTGATGTGCGAAGCCAAGTCAGGAGTTGTCCGTAGTGCGTCCTGGGCGACCCGTAGGGCAGCCGTCGGAAAGGGAGCGCCCGCCGCCAGAGGGCTCTCGCGGCGAGTCCTGTTCTGTAACACAGACCATTCGTTGGATCGGAGGATCAGGCGAAGCTCGTGTAGCTGCTTGCCTGTCCCGTCGGTGAGCCGGAGGCTTCCCTGAGGTCCCCTCCATTCCCAGTTGTCGTTCTGTTGGGCACCAATGGTAGCCAGATGCGCCTTATAAGCGAGGATCGGTCCTTTTGTCTGCGCGCTCGTGACAGCGTGGTCCCAGAAGGCGAGGGCATCCTGTCCCTGCCGGCGCAGCCGCCACCGCAGTAGCTGTAAGGATCTTCGGCAGAGGTGGTACCGCACGTCTGCCTGATGCCCCATGAGAAGCATGCGGAGTAGTTCTGGGGCCGCACCCCTCCACCTCCTGGGAGACACCGCCCGTCGTGCCAACTGCTGGTGTGTGTTGATCATAGTTTTCGTAGGCGGTGTGAGAACCAGCGCCCATGTCGACACAGGTAATGCCATCGCAGTAACCGCAAGCCGTCGTAGTCGTAGCGACAGAGGCAGAGAGGCGATCCGTCGGAGTCGCACGCACCCTTCCAGGAACTTGCGGTGTTCCCTGTTGGTTAGTCGGGCTCTGTGGAGCTTGAGATCCAGGCCCAGAATCTTCATGTTCATCCAAGTCAGCTGTGCGGCTCCACAACGATCTGGGTAGATGGTGAAGCTCTGCGTCTTGGCGTGGTTGGTCCGTAGAGCCGTCAAGCTCTCTCGGTGGTCCCATTCTTGTTGTATGCGCTGCATTTCTTCTGCTGTGTCGGTCATGGCGGTCCGGTTCTCCGCGTAATTGCAGCACGTGGCCGTCGGAGCAATGATGCCGATTCTTCGCAGTGGTCCCACCAGAACCGTAGCCATCGCCAGCATAGCAACGGGGTCCCCTTGCGGCAGGCTGTTGGAGACGAGTATAGATTGGTCGGAGAGGAAAGGGCCCAGCTCAATCCAGCGCTCCTGGTGTTCCCATACGTATACAATGCTGTTGGTGATCTCGCTTGGGACGCCCAGATGCCGCCATATCGCGCCGACGAGGCGCGGGGAGACTCGGTCAAAAGCCGATTCTTGAAGAGTGCGCTCGGCCTCGCGTCGGCGCACGCTGCACCAGTCTGCGATCGCATCAGAGCGCGCTTGATTCAGGGTGCGCCCCTCGCAATCGATCGCAACGCATGCACGGTCCATTCTGCCGCGTGCTTCGTTTGTCGAAGGGGGGCCCAGTCGAGCGGGCGACGTGCTCTCCACTTTGGGACTGGTCCCAAGTCGTCCTGGAATAACTTTGACTAACTTTGAATAACTTTGATTAACTTTGAATAACTTTTCGCATTCCGCGCTTCACAACTCAATTCTTTACTATTGAAAATTATTTGCGGCCGCGGGGGGGGCAAGTTTCGGCCTGGTTTCGGCCTTGACGCCGGACCCGGTCAGACGTCATCGCGATGCGGCCCGGCAGTGCCATTCCGCGGTGGCGCCCGATTACGTCTGGCTTCGCAGAGCCCTCGGGCGGGTGTTCTGGGGCGCCTGGAACGAATTGGCACAAGTCCGTAATTGCCTGCTGGCGCTAGGGATCTGTCGAAGCGCGCCCCGCCGATCGTTGATGCAATCCGACGGCCTCGGCTTGCGCGGTTGCTCCAGGCCCCCACGGGCCCCCCTAAGGCCGCGCACCAAAGGGCACTTTTGCCTAGGGTCACTCTTACGTGTCGCCGAGCCTGCGTCCCGCTGGCGCCGTCGCCCACGTAGGCGCGAAGGGCGGCCGCCTGCTGGCGCAGCGCCGCCGCGCGCCCAAGGCTCGAGCCCCTCCCAGGGCCCAGGCGCGCTGCCGCCTGGCTGGGTCGGCTGCCAAGCTCCAGGGCCGGGGCAGTCCTCGGCGCTGTCATCAATGTCGGCCCAGCGCTCACGCTTCTGCGCGGGCGCCGCCTGCGCCCACGGCGCGCCGAGCTGTCGTGTCGGGGTCGCCGCCGCTGCCCTGACGGGAGGGGCCGAGCCAGCCCTGGGGGCGCCCCCGCGGCGTGTGCCCTGAAGGGCACCGCGGGAAGCCGCGGCGCCGCCCGCGGCCGACCAGTCGATGCCGTACTCAACCTCGACGCCGTGTTCGCTGGCGTCGAGCGCCACTGGCGGTACGTGCAACTGCTCGCGGCCGTGCTCCGTCGCCTCGCAGGGGCCTGTGTCCGTAGCCCCGCCAGGGCCCGCTTTCGACGCCCCGCTGGAAGGGCCAGTGGTGGCGGTGCTTAGGCATCCATCCTCCCGTTCTGTGCTTCGCTCGGGACCCCAGTCGACGCGTCCGCGGTCTCGAAGGCCCAGCCGTGGCCAGATGTCTCTTCAGCGCTCGGGCCCTTCATAGCCAGGTACGCCAGCCTTTCACATGTGAATCCAGCAGCGCGTGTGTTCCCAGCTCCCCTGGCATTTCCTGAGCTTGCCGCGCCTTGGACCGTTGGCCGCCTCACCACCCCCGCTTGCTGCCCGTGTAAGACTGTGCTCTGGAACACGCGCGCACAAGAACTTCACGGTCTGAGTGAGCTCCGCTGCCCGCGGCTTTCTCTCCCCCCTCGGCGCCTTTCCTGCTCCTGATGCGCCTCAGTTGGCCCTGAAGCGTCCCGCGGCTGCCCCGGCCGCGTCTTGGACCCGAGCCGCCGCGACGAAAAGTGTGGCCCCAGCCGCCTCGCCAGCCACGGCCCGCCCCCGTGCCCCAGAGGCACGGCTCCGGGCCCTGGGCGAGCAGGCCGTCCAGATCTTCTGGGACGCGGGCCAGGCGCTCGCCCGCCGGCGCGCGGTCCCCCGACGAGCGCACGCCTTTGTGGAGCCGAACGCGGTCGCGTGCCGGGGAGCACAGGCCGGGCTCGGGAGGGGAAGCGGGCCCCGCAAGCTGCCTGCAGGTCTCGGGCTCCATGGGGTCCTCCAAGGGTTTCGCGGGGCCGTCAGGCAACGGTGGAGATGAGGAGCGGGTCCCGGGAGGGATCCCAGGGTCCAGGGCTCGCTTCCCGTCAGGACATGTTTTCTCAGGAGGGGGAAAAACACACACTGACATAATTCATCGTCGATCCCCAGGAGAATATAGGAAACTATGGGAAGTGGGGGGGGGGGAAGCGAACATCCAGAACATATGAGAGAATGTGTGGAATCTGGAATTTGTATGTATTTATTTGTGTGTCCCTGGGCCCCATCATGCTCTTTGGGCCAGATCGGGGCCTCGTGTTCGCCTCAGCCTCTTGCTCGGCTGGGGGCGCTCAGACGAGTCACATGTTCTTCTTGGGGTGGTGCGGTGCGCGGGGGATCTGTTCGCGGTCGCCAGGAGACGGACGAGGGAGGGATGAGGAAGACGGGGGAGGAAGGGAGGGAGGGAGGGAGGGGCAGGACTCGGATGGAGAAGGACGAGGGTCAGGCGATCGCAACATGGATCACGGGGGCGTGGATTAGCGACGGGTCCCGTTTCCATGGGAAATCGCGGATTTCCGCCGCCGAATCAGGCGGCACCGGCCGCTTTTTGGGGAGGGCACCTCCCCCGATCCATGGATTAGGCGACCGCGCGCCAAATGCATGGATCGCTAATTCTTGTTTGCGCGCCCGCGAGAGGGAGGTAGGGATGACGAGAGGGGAACAGCAAACAAGTACGTTGAGGAAGCAGCAGCGACGGCGACAGCAGCAGAGGTTTGTGCCCCTCCCCTCACCTCCCCTGCTTCTCGTCGCCTCCTCGCTTCCCCCCCCTTCCCTTCCTGCATCCTTCCCTTCTCCTCTTCTTCCCTCCTTCCCTCCATGCTCGTTCCCTCCTTCACTCTTCCAGTCTTCCGCTCCTCCTCTTCCTCCCTCCCCCGCTCCCCTCCTCAAGAGCGACCCCTGGGCCTGTCCTGTGGCCCGTTCAGACAGTAATGCCGCGGCGGAGCCAGCCGCGGTGAGGAGGAGGAGGAGGAGGAGGAGGAGGAGGAGGAGGAGGAGGAGGAGGAAGATGAGGTGCTGGGAAGCCCCCGCAAGTCCGAGACAGAGAGAGAGAGAGAGAGAGAGAGCCGCAGTTTTTTCGCAGCTCCGCTCGCCTGGCCCAGGAGCCCGCCCGGAGATCTCGGGGGCAATCATATGGGGGGGATAGGCATAGCGTTAAGTCGGGCCTGTCTCTCTACAGGAGAACTATTCAAAATTAGCAAAAAAATAGTCAGGGGACGATTTTTGGGGGGCATTTTTCATGTTTGGGCGTTTTTGGGGTATTTTTTTATTTTTCGTTCAAAATCCGCCTGTAGGAGGACACGCCCGACTTAAGTAAGCCTTGCCCAGGAGCCTGCCCATAGATCTCAGGGGCAACTCTACTGAGGGGATAGGCACAGCGGGGGGTATGCATCGCCAGGCGCCCCCCAATCGTCCGCTCATCCCCAGAGATCCGAGGATCTGATTTCTTTCAATCAGGCGGATTTTCGCTGATTTCGGCCTCCAGGGCCCGTTATCGGGCTCGGAGACCATCACAAATGGATCCAGGACGAACAACCACCTTCAGGGAAGGGGTCGGTACCTCTGGGGTCGCGGATTGACAAAAAATCAGATCGGCAGATGTTTGGGTCGCTGATATGGGCCCGATAGGCCACCCCGCCCAGGCTAGTGGTGAGTTGCTATGGGGGGACTATCGCCGGTCTGTCGGCGATGTATCGCCGATCCTGGGTCAAGGTTTCCCCCCTTGTGCCAGCCCCCCTGTTGTTGTCCCTCAAGGTCTCTGGACCTCCCTGGAGGCATCCGTAGGCTTCTGGAGGTCAAGCGAGCTGCCAGAGCGACGAAAAACCGGATCTGCGATCCTCTTTCATCCGCCTCGTCCTCGTCCTCGCTCGACCCTCGATCCGAAGTCTCTTCCCCATTGGGCCCTCTCGTCCCCATCTCCTCCACCTCATCTCCCCGTCGTCTTCGTCGTCGTCCTCCCTCCCTTTTTGCCCTCCTCCGCGACCCGCATCCTCCCTTCTCCTTTGTCTCCTTCCTCCTCCTCGATCTTCCTCCTTCTTCGTCGTGGCCTTTCTCACCGTCATCTGCCACTCCCTGGACCCCTCGCGCCGGAGGTGGCCCCCGTGGGCAAGCAGCGGGCCCGGCTGCTCGAGATGGACGGGCGGGGGGGGGCGCCTCGTCGCGGGGAGGGGAGGACCGCCTCTCCCAGGACCGCCCGACTCGTCCGCCGCAGGGCCCGCCAGCCCGCCCCTTCTCGGTACCGTTGAACCGATCCCCATCCCCATCCCCGTCCCCTTCGAGACCCCCACCGAATTACCACCCCAGTTGGGGAGACACCCCTCGAAACCCGAAGGGAACGACCTGTATCCCCATCTGGGGGGGTCGGGGGCAACGATAGGGGGGGATAGGCATAGGGGGGGATGCATCGACCACCAATCGCCCATTGCTTGCCGATAGGGGCCCGATAGCACCACCCCGCCCAGGAAGGTGCGGATTCACTATCGGGGGCCTATCGCCGATCTATCGATGATGTATCGCCGATTCCAGGTGGATGCATCCGCCCCTATGCCTATCCCCCCCTATCGTTGCCCCTCAGGGGGTAAGTCGGCCAGTGGGGCCCAGGCCACGCCGCTGGGGATGGGGATCGGTAAATCAGCCAGGTGAATGGGGAGGCTTTCTTAGAAGCCCCCCCGCTTCTTAGAAGGCGCGGGCCTTATCTATAGATGTAAGGCCGGCGCCTTCTACGAAGCAGCCTCCTTCTAAGAAGCCCTCTCCCCTCCCTCTACCCCCTTTTGCGCGCCGCCAAGTAAAAACGATACTCGAGCCTCCCCGTGATGGGGTCCGCCAACGCCCGCCCGCTCGCCTGCCTCCCCGCCCGCCCGACCCGCCCGGTGGGGCCCGCCCGCCCCGCCCGCCCGTCAGCCCGCCAGCTCGGGTGTAGCCAGGACCCCACCCAGAGATCCACCGCATTGGCAAAAGTCAAGTCCCTCGCGGGGCATCGGGACCGTCAACAAAACGTCTCAGGATGAAAAGCCGGTCCTGGGGACTGGGTCGAGACTTCTGGGGACCCCGTATGAAAAAAATCACGACGTCGGATCTCAGGGCAGGTAAGGGGACCCGGTGAGTAGCAGGGCGGAGCTCCTAAATTTGCCGGAATCACTAAACTAGGTTTGCCGTAGCTGGTGCTTTTTCGGGCGACGGCAGTTCAGGTTAGTGGAACGGGGCGGGGGGGCGCCCCCCACTACACATCACTACACCAGGTCCCACTAAACCCAGTTCTGCCAACGCCTGACCGCTCGCCTGCAATCCTGCCCGCCCCTCCGCCCGTCAGCCCTCGCAGCCGATGTTGCGAAAACAGAAAAGTTCAGCATCTCGCAGAACATCGCGACCAGTGCCCCCGGACACCGACTTTCTGCGTCCCCAGGCCCCCGACGTCGTGCTCACTTCGCGGCGTCGACCCCAGAGGTCTGGACCCCTTCCCCGGGACAAGCTTTTTATCCCGAGCCGTT
Source organism: Prorocentrum cordatum (assembly GCA_963575745.1). Taxonomy (NCBI): domain Eukaryota; class Dinophyceae; order Prorocentrales; family Prorocentraceae; genus Prorocentrum; species Prorocentrum cordatum. The sequence goes on along the minus strand of CAUYUJ010014449.1, from coordinate 130,599 downwards.
TTGTTGACGGCCCCGAGGCCTGGCGAGGGCCCCGGGAAGCCAAAGGTGTGGAGCAGCTTCCCGTCGCGATTCGTCACAACGCGAGGGGCTCTGGGTCACTGCTCGGGCCCCATCGATCCGTGCGGGTCCCGGGGCCGGACGCCGGGCGAAGACGCCCGCGGTGCCACAATTGGCAAGGCCAGGGTCCGCCGGCCCGCCCCTCAGGGGCTTCGCTGTCGGAGCGGGCCCCGCCGAAGCCTAGGGCGGCCCCGTCCGCGGAGCGGTCTCGGCCGCCGCGCGCCCGTGCGGGGAGCGGGCAGGGCATGCCGCGCTGAGGGCACGCAGCGCCCCGGCCTCGGAGGTGGATGGACCTCCTGCCCTGACACGTCGATCAGCGAATTGGCCGTCTTCGGTTCGCGAGAGGGCGTCGCGGCCGTCATTCTGGCGGGTCCAGGTCCGTCGGTTTCGGTCCTCGGCCGTTTTCACTAAAGGGTGGTTTACTAAAGGGAGGTTTGTCCACCGCCGACAGCCTCGGGTCTCCGAACGGGAGCGTAGCTTTATGACGTACTTTGCGACGACACATGGCGGCCCTGACCTCCTCGCGTCGTGGAAGCTTCACGGCGGGAGGTTTGGGGCTAGTTTCGGCTTCCGAGGGCCCTCACTAGGCCCTGGGGCTGTCCAAAGACGATTCGGGACGAGAATTTGGCCCAAGGGAAGTGGTTTAGACTTTTCGGGGGTCCACTTCGCACGACAAATCACAACGTCGGAGGTCTGGGTTACGAGGCGGCGACATCTTCCTTTGATGCTGAGGCTCTGGCGCTGAATGCGCGCATTGATTTCCTTGTCGGCCTCTTGATCTGCTGAGAGCTGGCACGGCAGTGCGCAGAGCAACCAACCAACCTTTAGCTGTAATGTCCAGCTGGCCGTGCACGGCCTTACCCAGACCTCCGTTTTCTTTGCTTGGTGTTTTCGTTTTTTTCACATGTGGACCCCTGGAGATCTAGACCCCTTCCCCGGGACCAGCTTCTTCATCCTGACGGCCCTAGGGCCCAATGAGTGAGGGACCCTGGAGGCGTAAGATAATCCCCAAACTTTCGTCGCGTTTGCTTTACGACGCGAGGAGGTCTGGGGAGTTGGAGTCCCAGTTCAGAATCCCTCCCCCCCTGTGTGCAAGCAGCCAGGATCCCTCAAGAAATGCCTGCTACTCTTCGTCCGCATGTCCGCGGGGAGGTCGAGGGACACCGCATAGAGGCACTCGTCGTCGGTCACGTTGGTGAGCGCACTGTCCAGGCTGTCTGGCCCACTCCCCCCACTGAAATACTCGTGCCTGGGCCGATTGCCCTTCGGCAACTCGAGCTCGACGTCATCGATGGTCCGCTTAACCCCCTTCAAGCTCTGGCGGATGCACATGGCAACGTCGTCCAAGTGGTCGTATCGGCCCCCGACTGACTTCGGAGCGGGCGATGGCGGGGTCGAAGCGGGTCTGCTCTTGCGGTGCTGCAGACTCCTGTAAGGAAGCCGTGGTATTTGTGCGTCCCAGGGCCCCTTCAGAGCCGCCCCACGCAAGAGCGGAGTCGAGCAGCGATGAGCTTAGCTGCCCTGATGCGCCCGTGAGCCGAAACGCAACACGTGCCGTGTTCGAGGCGTCCGGGTTGAACACGCTGCGCGTTGGCTCGGCACGTGCTGGTCCGCGTTCTGGCGAGCGTGTCGCGCCAGGCTTGTAAGTTTTCGATCTGCGTGCTGAGCTCAGTGTCGACACGCTACGGGCTGCGTGTTGCGTATAGGACCCTCGTGGCCCGCGGCGGCTGAGCATGACTGTGTTTTCGGGCCAGAACTCGTCTCTCGGGCGGCCGTCTGGGAGGATCCGGGCACCCTCAGAACGCCCTGCGCTCTCGGCGAGGCGCAGCTGCCAGAACGCACCCCGAGGCTGGCAAACCGCCGAGAACCAAAGAGAGCTTCCGATAGAATTCCGAATCTCGACGTCTGAGTTTTCACGACCAGACCAGGCTGATGCGTCGACTCCCAATCGCCCATTGGTTGCCAATATATGTCTGGTAGCACCACCCCGCCCAGGAACGTGCGATTTGCCATCGGGGGGCCTATCGCCGAGCTATCGGCGATTCCACTTGAGCCACGGAGGAAAAACGGGGTCGTCTGCGCCGACATTCGCGCGTAAGATGCCCGCGTGCGCTCGCGCGTAGGCGCCCTCGCTTTTGATCAAGCGTGCCGCGCTGGCGGCCCGCGTGAGCTGCGGCGTCAGGTCGCTGTGCCATCTCGCGCAAGGCCCGCTCCTTTCCGCCGCTCAGGCCGATGTCTCCCCGAGCCAGCCCCCTCCCATCGTTGCCCCTCCTGCCTGGGGAGGGGGTGGCTGCGTGGTTGCTGCAAGGGCTCTCTGGAGATGGCCCCCTTGAGGGGCAGCGGACTGGGAGGTGTCCGCCCGCGTCTTCTCACCCGCGCGGCTGAGACAAGCCTCCCACGAGCGTCCTCTTCGAGACAACCGTCCTTGCGGCGACTTGCCGCCTTCTTGCACAAGTCAGTCGCAACCCCGCAGCTGCTGACACTCTCTTTCGAAGCCTGGCTCGGCCGCAGCACTGCCTGCTGCCCGTGCCGTTCTTCATGCACGACTCTGTCTCCGCATGGGAGCTCCTGATCCTCGCCTGCGAGCACCCGCTTGGCCGAGCCGCTGCGCCCTCCCCCGCGCCTGGACTGAGAAGCCGGGCGAAGGCTGGCAAACCCGTGGCTGCTAAAACGGAGCTCCGGGAAATTGTTGCTTCTTCCGGGAAGCAGCCGGCCTACTAAGTGCGCTGAGCTTGATTAGGTTCAGGGAATTTGTTTTTTTCTTCTGTGACGACCATTTTAGCAGCCACAGCCCTCGCCCAGTTTCCGAACGACATGCCCCTTCCTCCTCCTCCTCCTCCTCCGCCTCCGCCTCCTCCTCCTCCTCCTCCTCCTCCTCCTCCTCCTAGCCCCTTTCTGCCCAGTCCTGGGGTTCGCGGGCCCTTGCTTCTGGCATACGCAGGACATCCCCCGCCTGCAGACCCGCTCACACCCACCATGTGGGGTTCACTTCTGCAAACTGTACTCTATAACCCTCTCTCCATGGCAGACGCATGGCGCACCTTTGATATTTCTTCTCGTCTTGGATTTGCTGACCTCATCTTGTGCCCTGCGACCCAGCGCAAGCGGCGCCCAGGGGACGGAGTCACGATCCAGCAGAGCGCCAAGCACCTGGTGCTGGACTTCGGCTGGGGCAAGGGTCAGTTCACGAATAAGTCAGCTGGCTGTAGTATTTTCCTTCGCAAGCGTGCTTTTCGACGCTCGCATATTCATGAGATTGTGGACCCCCCCGAAAGACCTGGCTGGGCGTGCTGGAGGGGTTCGGCTTCGTAGCAGCTCCTTCGACATACTCGCCCTGGTCGCCTACTTCCCCCGCCTCAGTGCCAGCAGGTAGACCACTGGAAGTCCACGGTCACGAAGCTTGCGAGGTGGCTGCAGAAGACCATCCAGGATGCACCTTCGAGGTGCCTCGTCGTGCTGGGTTCGGACTCGAACTGCGAGTTTGGCAAAATGGCTGCGGGGGGAGGCGCTGTGCATCACATCTCGGATGATGACCACGTGGGGAACCACAATATCGGCACGGAGAACTTTCACCCGTCAGGAACTCTGGCGCATCATGTCCATGGAGGGGCTTGCGGTGGTGGACTCGTTCTTCTCGACTGGCCCTACCTACTTCGGCCAGGGGGCTCAGCACACGTCGCACCCTGACCACTTCTGGGCCCCGCGAGGGGCCGTTTCTTCCACAGTGTCGTGCTGCTCGATGCGGGGGGCCATGAGAGACTGTGGAGGCTGCGCTACAGGCTGCACTTCGAGCCCGTGGACGCCGAGCAGGAGCCGCCCGCGGTGGGATCATGATCGACTGGCTAAAGTGCTTCGAGAGGGAGGTTCACTCAGGCTCATCGGTGAACTGGAACGTCGGAGCGACGTTCACGCTGCAGAGTGGCGACGAGCTGCTCAGACCGACGACCCTTCCGAGCTCTGGCAGGCACTGGTTGGTGACGTACGCGCTGCTGCACTGGAAGCCTGTCAGGCCGATGCCAGGTCAGGACCTTCGGAGGCCTATCGTCAACGGCGTGATTAGCTCCTGCAGAAGCGCCGCACACTTGGTCGTCGTGTCTTTTCTGAAGAAGATCGTGTGGCCCTGAGGAGGTGTGATCGCGAGATTCGTCGTGCACGTTTTCGGCTTGATCGAGAGAATGTTGATCGAATGCTTCGAGAGGCCCAGCGCGCTGCCGACCTGGGTCATTCTAGCACTGTGTGGAAGCTGGCCTATCAAGTAGGTGCTAAGTGCCACGGTGTCCGCAGGCGCCGCTTCAACACGCTGCCTCACTACCTGCCGGCGATAGAGGAGTGGACCGACACGATGAAGGCGACTGCACGGGATGGTGGATTCTCCGCCGTCGTCGTTCCCGACCCCGAGACCCCCTCGGAGTTCGCCCTCGAGCTGCGAGCGACTGAGGACCCAGATGGCAACTGGAAGCAGTTACGTGGGCACCCCTCGTCGACGGCGTACGTAGATTGGACTGGGACACTTCAGGCTTTCGAGAAATCTGTTCGTCGGAGGTTCGCGCCGTCTCACTCAGCGCCGGGTGAGATTTTGCTGGCGCTCATGAGAGCGACGAGCGTGGAGACTCGCCGAGAGGACGGTAGACGGCGTGCTACTCACGATATGGTGATGCTCGCCTTCTCCCCCACGTTCCTTGTCCTCGACTTTCCGAGAGGATGTTGGCGCTGTTCAGACAGATGCGAATGCCGTGTCGTGCTCTTGCAGGGTGGCATTGGTCGCGCACCTTCCAGCTGGCAAAAGGCAGCGCCAAACGAGGTACCAAGGCCATGCGCTTGATTCACTGTTTCTGCCCTTTTGGAAAGGCCTGGTACCGCGGCATGTCCACGCGTCACGAGAAGCAGGAGTTCCCGTGCCACGCGCGCGGCTACGCCAGACGACGAGCTCGGCAGGGGGCGCAGTTGGTCTCGCGCCTGCACTCGTGGCGGCTCAAGAAGCTCAAGGTCTCGCACTTGCAGATGCAGAAAGATATGAGCAGCGCCTTCCCGTCCACGAGCCACGAGACTCTGGCAGAGGTAGTTGGCACGATCATCCCCGACTTGCAGGATCAGAAGTTCTTGCTCCAGCGTCACTCTGAAGCGGTGATGGAGGTTCGTGCTGGCGAGGCGACGGCCTACTTCGTTCCTCGCCACGGCGCTGGCATGGGAGACGGTAGTGCGTGCGAGTTGTTTGTCAGGTCGCCCACTCGCCCCTTGGGGGACTGGAACCGCGCGCTCTTGCTTGAGAACCGAGACGCGATCGAGATTGGAGACGCCGAAGTTCCTTCGATCGAAGCTGCCACGCTCATCGAACGTCCTATCGCAGGGCAGCTCATCGATCTCTCCATGAGAGACTACGCTGACGGCGTCTCGCACACGCTGCCGATCGCAGATAACAATCCGTTTCGTGCTGCTGCTCTGGCTCGTACTTCTAATGCTTTCCTCTCCAACAAGCTCAGCGAGCAAGGGGGTTTCGCACGTGATGCCCACAAGGAGGTTGTTCTTCCAGTCTTCGTGGGTCCTGGAGGTTCTACGTCGGCTCGGGCTGTTCTCTCGGGCACGATTTCTTGCTTTCCTGGAGTTCCTCGGGCTCAGGCGGTGTATCTTTGCGGTGTCGAGCAGCTTTCTGGGGGATGTGGTGCGGAGATTCGGGCTCGTACCGACGCTGCTCGTTCGGTCTGGTGCAAGCTGGGGAGGTTCTGGAATCAGCACACGGCTTTAAAGCTCAAGCGGATGGCCTTCTTGGGCGTCATACATAGCGCGGCCTACTCGGGCCTCGAGACCTGCATCCTGGGGAAGAGGGACTACGTTAGGCTTGATAAGGTCATCTTGGGGTTTGCCAGAGTTGCCCTACGCGGGGTAGCTACCGGGCGAGGTGAAGGCGAACGCGTGCAGGTCAGGACCCCCAAGGCCTGGATGTTGCAGAAGAGGCTTCACATCGGAGATGCACGCACAGAACCGCTTGTCCGCAGGATACGCTACTGGCAGAACCTTGCGCTCCACCCGGAGGCGAGCGCACGGGCGACCGCAGCTCTGTTTGGACATTTCTCTGCCCTGCAAGGTCGACCTGTGTTCTTGGAAAATGGTTGGATTCACCCAAAAAGCTAACACCTGGGCTCTGCAGATGCAAGAAGATATCAAGACGCTTCGCGCGGCACCGCACGGCCGCCACTTCCTCGACCAGGGGCGCTCGATTCGGACATCTTCACGAACTATAGGATCGCGACGGCGCTTGGCAGTGTGGACCCCAAGGGGCTCAGGCGGGCCTGCTGGGAACAAGAGTCTAACGCTCCACCCCTTCCTCCTCGAGCTCCTGGGGTGACCGTTCCCCCTGTGCCTGAACCCCCACTACAAGAGTACGTGTGCGAGTTGCCCGATGCCGATGGGGGGGGGGGGGGTCTGCAACTAGGTCTTCGCGACGCGGGCTGCTCATAGGGCCCATCAATGCCATCGCCTTGCCCATCAAGCGCGCGTCCCCGTCCATCAGCTGGTTGTGACTAACCGGTGTTTTTATTGCTCCTCGACGTTCTCTTCGGAAGTGTTGGCCAGGCGTCACGTGGTCCAGTTCCTCGAGCTGAAGAGATGCTTGACCGACTTCAGCCCGTTCTCCCCTGCTCTGAAGGTTCCAGAGGTCCTGATGTGCCCTGTTTGCGTTGACCCCGACAGCGCGCACTCCCTGCGTCGAGAGAGCCTCGCGGAAGCCGGTCGGGCTCAAGGAGAGCCCCCCCCCCGCTTGCCACGCTTCAACAACGCATTCGAGAAGTTCACGTCCCGTTGCCACCAGGCCTTTGCTTCGATGTCCACTTTGGCGGAGCGGGCCCTGAGTATTGGGGCCGAGCAGCGAGCGCAAGGGTTTCGGGGCAGGTTCGGCGACCGCGCCCGCAGCTCCGACCGTGGCGGAGGCGGCCCAGGTCGTCGTCAGGGTCGCCGCGGCGCTCCAGCGGCGTCCGCCGCGGGGGGCGCGGCCCCGTCAGCGCCGCCAGCGGCGCCAGGCTCGAACGGAGTCGCCCGCGCGCCAGACGTCATGCAGCTGGTGGACAACCACTATGGCCTGGCGCCGAGAGATGTGCAAGGCCTCGACCTCATGCCGCTGGAGTGGATTCAGGCAACCTTTCCCGTGCTCGCGCGCCTCGCCCTCCGTCGCGAGCACTCGATCAAGCCACCTCGAGGCCGCCTCGTACAGGCACGTGCAGATGCCGAGCAAGCACGACGTGATCAAGGCGATGCAGCTGGCGGCGAAGTTCTACGGCAGCGAGGCGGCGAGGCTCCGCAAGGACAATGCGCAGGCGCTGGCCGCGGGGCAGCTGGTGCAGGCGCTCGAGGATCTCGGCGTTCCTCATCCTCACGTCTTCCTGGCCCTGGTCGGGGCGCTAACCGCTCAGGGAGACAAGATCGGGCAGCTCAACTTGCAGGCCCTGCAGTCGTACACGGCCACGGTCGACCACGAGAAGCCCAGCAACGCGTTGCTGGCCGACAAGATCCACCACTGCCGCATGCAGACGACACACACGGGAGAGTTCGTGAAGTTGTGACTTAAGGTCGATCCCCCCGAGCTCAAGAACGTGGTCGTGGCCGCGCTGGTTCAGCTCGGCGGCAGGCACAAGCACGGCGCCCCTCCCAGGAGCCACGGAGCTCGTGTGATGCAGGTTCACTTGGACGCCCTCGAGGGCATTTGAATCGGGCGGCTGAAAGACCGCCGACCGAAGAGGATGAACCCAGAATCCAGTCTCTCTCGGCGTGCTTACTGCAAGCGGCGACGGCCCACTCCTCTCTTAGTCCCAGCGGCGAAGCGCAAGCTTATTCTGGCGAGCTGTCGGTGACGGCTCGCTTGCCCGCTGAGGGAGGAGCGGGGGAGGCCGCACCTGCTCTGGGTACCGAGTCGACTCCGTCCTCGCCCGAAGAAGATGAATCCATAATCCAGTCTCTCTCGGCGTGCTTACTGCGAGCGGCGACGGCCCACTCCTCTCTTAGTCCCAGCGGTGAAGCGCAAGCTTATGCTGGCGAGCTGTCGGCGACGGCTCGCTTGCCCGCTGAGGGAGGAGTGGAGGAGGCCACGCCTGCTCTGGGTACCGCGTCGACTCCTTCCTCGAGTCCAGGATCGCAGGTGAGATGGCTTGCAGCTCGGAGTACGGCCATGGGACTGATTGAGACATCTGCGAGTGTGATTGGGTATACTCCGTCGACGTCGGGCGCGCCCTGTGCTCTAGCGGACCCCTCTTCTATGACCTCGTCTAGGCCGCCGAACCTGTCCTCCCCCTCCTCCTCTAGTCAGAACCTCCCTCTCCGCAGTGTGATGAGTCTCCTCGGGCTGGCCCCCAGGCGTAAGTAATTTGTTCCTGGTTCCTGGGGCCCCTGGGCGTTAAGCTTTAAATCCTGTCCAATCTCGGGGAGCTTTCGAATCCGATTTAGGGTGGTCCCCCCTTCTTCTAACGCGGTGGCCCCTCTCTTCTGGGCCATCGCGTTGGTTAGAGGCCTGCGTAGACTTGATTTTTTAGCTCACCCAGTTTTGCCCCTACCCCTTCGGCTTGCCGTCTTCAAAAAGTGGCAATCCAGCCGTGGAAGGGGGTGGGTGGGAGCACCGTGCCGCGAGGCCACGCGTGGTTCTGTCTGAAGATAGGGCCATGGCGCACTCTAGATGTGATTGCCAGTCATTCCGAAGGGTATTACTCTGCTCTTTCATCGGTTGTGTAGCGTTGACCCGTGCTGGCGCACCTCTGATGAGTCGTTCGTTCGTCGTTCGCTCTCCTCCTCCTCCTCCTCCTCCTCCTCCTCCTCCTCCTCCTCTTCCTCCTCCTCCTCCTCCTCCGCCTCCGCCTCCGCCTCCGCCTCCGCCTCCTCCTCCCCCTCCTCCTCCCCCTCCTCCTCCTCCTCCTCCTCCTCCTCCTCTTGTTGGCCGAGCCGCTGCGCCCTCCCTCGCGCCAAGACGTGCCTCGGGGGGGCGGGGCGGCAGGCCAGAACCCTCGCCTCGAGGCTGGTCCTGCGGCTGCGCGCCGCGGGCCGGCCGCGCCCTGGGCAGGCGGGGCCGCCCCCGCCCCCGCTCTGCGGCTGCTCCCGCGGGGGTTCGCGGACAGCGGATGCCCACTCCCTGCCACGCGCAGAGGGGGCAGAGGGGGGGAGGAGGAGGAGGAGGAGGAGGAGGAGGAGGAGGGGGAGGGGGAGGGGAGGAGGAGGAGGAGGAGGAGGAGGAGGAGGAGGAGGAGGAGGAGGAGGAGGAGGAGGAGGAGGAGGAGGAAGAGGCGGAGGCGGAGGCGGAGGCGGAGGCGGAGGCGGAGGCGGAGGCGAAGGAGGAGGAGGCGGAGGAGGAGGAGGAGGCAGAGGGGGAAGGGAGATGTCTTCTTAGAAACACCCCTCCTTTTCAGAAGGCGCGGGCCTCCCCCCACCCCCTTGTGCGCGCCGCCAACCCTCCCGGGTGCGTCTGGGAGGATGCAGTCGCACCGAGGTATGATATCGAGGTCGGTTCGGAGAGGGTGCCCTGGTGCTCTTCGCGGTTGTTGGATGTTTTTGTGCGTCCTGGGGAGGGTACCCTTTGATGTTTCATGTGTTTTGGCCGACGGAGGGTCTCATGTTCTTGAGGATGTTATTCTGACCTAGGTCCGATTATACAACTGTTTCATCTCCGCGGCGATAGCGGGCGTTACCAGGGGGGGGGGGACTCGGCGACTACAAAGGGTGTGGTCACGCCGGGGTGTGGTTTGCGGTCGGCGCCGTTGGGGCCTGGGGGGCACGACACTGTCCTCGTCGGGCCTCCTCGGGGGGCGGGGCAGAGAACTCTATCGAGGTCCCCGCCCGCCCCCCAGGGTACCCCCTAGGGTGCCGGTTGCAAACCACACCCTTTGTAAACCACACACTTCGGAGTCGCCGAGGGACTGATGGCAGCATCGTAACCTCGATTGTGGACCTTGGCTTACGTAGCGTGTCGTTGCGCCAGCTCTGGCCCACCCTGCCCAGGAGCGGCACGCTGTCCACTTCGCAGTCCCTGGCGTCAGAGTCTCGAGTTTTTCTCGACCTCCCGCCCCGCGGAGCGGAGCGACACGTTATCCATTTGCAAGCCGTGTCGCTGGGGCCGCCGCCGCGACGCGCTGAGTAACCGTTCCCGATCGCTATCGAAGAAGAACTGCATGCAAATAATGTTTTGGAACTCTGAGGGTTTATGTTTATACAGTTCTTTGTTCCTCTAGGTAACGGACGTTACCAGGGGAACGGCAAATGGGGCCAGTAACATCACGATTCGCGCCGGGGGGGTGATGATTACGGGTATGTGGATATCGTGGCCAGGGCCAGGATATCTCTCCGCATTGGTGCGTGACGCTTTCGGGCATCCGATCGAGCCTTCTGAGCTTAGCTTCCCATTACAATACGTCCCTTGGCCCTTCTTGGCCGCGCACGTGCCTCGGGCCATGATTTGCGAACCCTCCTTTTGGACGCCGCCCTCTTGGACGCTTTAGAGGTGTCGCGGCGGCGGCGACGACGGTCCCATCAGATCTCCAACGATGTGTTTTTCTTGCGTGTTCGTCGTTCTCGGGCGTTTTTCTGCTTTTCTCTAGCCTCGGGGTGCGTTCCAGCAGTTACGTCTCGCCGAGAGCATTCTGGGGGTGCCCAGATCGTCTCGAACGGCCGCCGGAGGCCAGAGTAACGATCCGAGAGCCGACGGTCTGACTTTTTCAATCCCGGCGTGTTTCCTGTGTCTCGGCTTCACGGCCCCCGGGGCCATCAAAAACTGATTTGGGACGAAAAATTGCCCCCCAGGGTAGCGGTCGGGGCTTTTGCAAGGACTCCCACGAGGGCGCGAAGTTATTCGCGCTTCGCGCTTCGCGGTCCTCGTTCCTTCTCCCCCTCCTCCTCGTCCTCCTCTTCTCCCCTGGGAGGCGGCGCGAGAGCGCGAAGTTATTTGCACTTCGCGCTTCGCGCAGCGCGAAGCGCGAAGTTGGGAGCCCTTGCTTTTGGGGCCGCGCGTTGGAAAGATCACAGCATCGGATGTTTGGGCCCGTGGGCCTCCCAGCTTGTGTGTCGACGTGCAGCTGGCGCGAGGACTCAGAGCAGCCCCGAGAATCAGAGGGGGGTCCTCGGGTGTCTCCACCTTGGAGTGTTCTTCGCCTCGGGTGTCGCCATGGGGCACTGGTCGAAGAAGAAAACCACATAAGCATAAACTTTTGGCGCTCCGCGCGGATTTCTTGGATCCGCGCCTGGGCTCCCTGGCGGCGCCTCCGGCGCCGCCCCTGGCGCGCTCCGCGCGCCAGGGAGGAGGAGGAGGACGGAGGAGGAGGGAGGAGGAGGGAGGATGAGGGAGGAGGAGGGATGATGACGATGATGACGATGATGATGATGCTTATGGTGATGTTGATGGTGATAGTGATGGTGATGGTGATGATGATGATGATGATGATGATGATGATGATGATGATGATGATGATTATGCTGCTGACGATGATGTTGCTGGTGATGTTGATGATGATGATAATACTGATGATGCTGATGCTGAGGATGCTGATACTGCTGACCAGGACGATGACGATGATGTTGCTGCGGATGATGATGATGCTGTTGATGATGATGCTGATGATGATGCTGCCGGTGATGATGATGATGACGATGCTGATGCTGCTGATGATGATGCTGATGATGCTATTGATGATGCTGATGCTGATGCTGATGCTGATGATGGTGATGATGATGGTGATGCCGATGATGATGATGCTGATGCTGGCGCTAGTGATGTTGCTAAGGCTGCTGTCAATGATGGTGATGCTGATGGTGAGGATGGTGATGCTGCTGACGATGATGATGATGATGATGATGATGATGATGATGATGCTGACGCTGCTGGTAGTGAAGCTGATGCCGATGCTGATGCTGATGCTGATGATGCTGATGTTGATGGTGATGCTGATGCTGATACTGATGCTGATGACGCTGATGACGATTATGCTGATGATGACGACAATGCTGATGATGCTGATGCCGATGCTGATGGTGCTGCTGATGATGATGATGATGTTGCTGATGATGATGGTTATGATAATGTCAATGCTAATATTGATGATGGCGATGTTGGTGTTGATGCTGATGCCGATGCTGATGCTGCTGATGATGGTGATGATGGTGGTGATGGTGATGCTGATGATGATGATGATGATGATGATGATGATGATGATGATGATGATGATGGTGATGGTGATGGTGATGCGGATGATGTTGATGTTGTTGATGACGATGATGATGCTGATGACGATACTGCTTCTGATTATGATGGCGCTGCTGATGATGATGCTGACGATTATGATGATGCTGATAATCATGATGATGCTGATGCTGGTGCTGATGCTGCTGATGATGATGCTGATGCTGATGATGATGGTGGTGGTGGTGGAGAGATGATGATGATGCTGATGATGATGCTGATGGTGATGATGGTGATGCTGCTGCCGATGATGATGCGGATGATGATGCTCATGATGATGCTGCTGCTGATGCTGTTGCTGATAATGATGATGATGGTGATGATGATGTTGATGTTGATGCTGATGCTGCTGCTGATGATGATGATGATGATGCTTATGATGCTGATGATGATGATGATGAGGATGATGATGCTGATGATGATGATGATGATGCTGCTGATGCTGATGCTGCTGCTGCTGTTGCTGCTGCTGATGATGATGATGATGATGATGATGTGTTGATGATGATGATGATGATGATGATGATGATGATGATGATGATGATGATGATGATGCGGAGGAGGAGGAGGAGGAGCACGAGGAGGACGAGGAGGGGGAGGATGAGGGGGAGGGGCAGGAGGATGGGGAGGATCACGAGGATGAGGAGGAGAGGAGGAGGAGGAGGAGGAGGAGGAGGAGGACGAGGAGGACGAGGAGGGGAAGAGGTGGGAGGTGGGGGAGGAGGAGGAGAGGAGGAGGTGGAAGGGAGGAGGAGGAGGAGAGGCGGAGGAGGAGGAGGAGGAGGAGCAGGAGGCGAGGAGGGGAGGAGGGAGGAGGGAGGAATGGAGGAGGGAGGAGTGAAAACGGGGGAAGCGAGGGAGGAAGGGGGGGGGAGGGGAGGGGGTGGGGGGGGGAGGGAGGGAGGGAGGGCGGGATGGGGGGGAGGGCGGGGGGGGGGGGGAAGGGAGGAGGGGAGGAGGATGAGAGGAAGTGGCGGACGAAGAATCACAGTAAGAAGAAGGAACATTCGAATGAGGATACTAATACTACGGAGATCAATGCTAAGAAGACGAATGCTAATCTTAGCAATACTACGAATACTAAGAGTAAACATAATATTAAGATGGGTAGTAATAGTTATATTGCGAAGAATCAGACTAACACTAATACGCATACTAACAGGAAGAGGGGGAGGAGGAGGATGAGGAGGAGGAGGAGGAGGAGGAGGAGGAGGAGGAGGAGTAGGAGAAGGAGGAGGAGGAGCAGGAGGAGGAGAGGAGGAGGAGGAGGAGGAGGGCGGCGGGCGGAGGGCGGAGGGCGGAGGGCGGAGGGCGGAGGGCGGCGGAGGGCAAAGGGCGGAGGAGGAGAAGGCGGAGGAAGATGAGACGGAGGAGGAGGAGGCGGAAGATGAGGAGGAGGAGGAGGCGGAGGAGGAGGAGGAGGAGGAGAAGAACGAGGGATGCTGATGATGATGACGAGGATGATGCTGCTGCTGCTGTTTGTTGCTGCTGATGGTGATGATCAGGAGCTGCTGCTGCTGCTGCTGCTGCTGATGATGATGATGATGATGATGATGATGATGATGATGATGATGATGATGATGTTGGTCAGGATGATGATGATGATGATGATGATCATGATGCTAATGATGATGCTGATGCTGATGATGGTGATGCTGATGCTGATGATGATGATGCTGCTGCTGCCGATGATGATGCTGATGATGATGATGCTGATGATGATGATGATGATGATGATGAGGATGACGATGATGACGATGCTGCTGCTGCTGCTGATGATGATGATGATGGTGCTGATGCTGATGATGTTGATGTTGATGCTGATGATGATGCTGATGATGATGCTGATGATGATGATGATGATGATGCTGTGATGGCGAGGAAGAGGATGGGGAGGAGGAGGAGGAGGACGGGGAGCACGATGAGGAGGATGATGCGGAGGTGGAGGCGGAGGCGATGAGGGGAGGCGGTGACGGAGGTGGAGGCGGAGGCGGAGGCAGAGGCGGAGGAGGACGAGGCGGATGACGATGCTGCTGCTGATGATGATGATGATGATGATGATGATGAGGATGATGAGGCTGATGGTGATGCTGATGATGATGATGATGATGCTGATGATGCTCATGATGATGCTGATGATGGTGATGCTGATGATGATGATGCTCATGATGATGATGATGATGATGATGATGATGATGATGATGATGATGATGATGATGATGATGATGATGATGATGATGACGAGGAGGAGGAGGAGGAGGAGGAGGAGCAGCAGGAGGAGGAGGAGGAGGAGGAGGTGTTAACATGAAAGCGTTCAGGTGACTGGGGAGGAATAGTAACCCTGTTACCTTTGGCTCAAGTGTTTAACGGCTGAAGCCACCGAGACTCGCTTCACCGTGCGGGAGTATAAAGGTGACCGATCATCATCACTGTCACTGGGCTCCCGTGCAGAACCCTCCTCGGGGTTTTGCAGGAGGAGGACGATGCGGAGGAGGAGGAAGAGGAGGAGGAGGAGGCGGAGGAGGCGGAGGAGGAGGAGGAGGCGGAGCACGGGGAGGAGGAGGAGGAGGAGAAGGAGGAGGATCAGGAGGAGGAAGAAGCGGAAGAGGAGGATGATGAGGAGGATGATGATGTTGATGAGGATGATACTGATGAGGATGGTGATGCTGATGCTGATGCTGATGATGATGATGATGATGATGATGATGATGATGATAATGATGATGTTGATGCTGCTGATGATGATGCTGCTGCTGATGATGATGAGGATGCTGATGATGATGATGATGCTGATGCTGGTGATGCGGAGGAGGAGGAGGAGGAGGAGGAGGAGGAGGAAGATGAGGAGGAGGCAGGAGGAGAAGGAGGGCTGAGGGCGGAGGGCGGAGGGCGGAGGAGGAGGAGGAGGATGCGGATGCTGTTGCTGATGATGATGATGCGGCTGCTGATGGTGATGATGAGGATGATGCTGATGATGATGATGATGATGCTGATGATCATGATCATGATGATGCTGATGATGATGATGATGGTGATGCGGATGATTATGATGATGGTGATGCTGATGATGATGATGGTGATGATGATGATGCTTATGCTGAGGCTGATGCCGATGCTGCTGATCATGATGTTGATGCTGATGATGCTGCGGATGATCATGCTGATGCTGATTATGATGCTGATGATGCTGATGATGATGATGCTGATGCGGAAGGATGATGATGATGATGATGCTGCTGATGCTGATGCTGATGCTGATGATGCTGATGATGATGATGATGATTCTGATGATTCTGATGATGATGATGATGATGATGATGATGCTGCTGCTGATGATGATGATGATGATGATGATGATGCTGCTGATGCTGCTGATGATGATGATGATGCTGATGATGATGATGATGATGATGATGATGATGATGGTGATGATGATGATGATTGTGATGATGATGAGGCGGATGAGGAGGAGGAGGAGGAGGAGGAGGAGGAGGAGGAGGAGGCGGAGGTGGAGGAGGCGGAGGAGGCGGGAGGAGGCGGAGGCGGACGGAGGAGGAGAGGAGGAGGAGGAGGGAGGCGGAGCAGGGCGAGGAGAGGAGGAGGAGGAGGCGGAGAGGAGAGGAGGACGAGGAGGGGGATGATGATGATTGATGATGATGATGATGAATGATGATGATGATTGATGATGATGGTGTGATGATGAGGATGAGGTTGATGATGCTGGAGCTGATGCTGTGTGATGCTGGATGTCGACGACGACGGACGATGATGTGATGATGATGATGATGATGGATGTTGATGGTGATGCTGATGCTGATGTGATGCTGATGCTGTGAGGATGCTGATGATGTGCTGAATGCTGATGATGGTGATGATGATGCTGAGATGCTGATGCTGATGATGATGAGGACGATGATTATGATGCTGATGCTGATGTGCTGATGCTGATGATTGATGATGAGCTGATGGTGATGATGATGAACATGATGATGATGCCGATGTGATGATGCTGATGATGATGATGATGATGTGATGGATGATGATGCTGATGCTGATGCTGATGCTGCTGATGATGCTGATGATGATGATGATGATGATGATGATGATGATGATGATGATGATGATGATGATGATGATGATGATGCGGAGGAGGAGGAGGAGGAGGAGGAGGAGGAGGAGGAGGAGGAGCAGGAGGAGGACACAAACAGATGAAACAGTACCAGCAAAACGAAACTAGGCCAAACGCCTAGGCCAGAACAAAGGCTATCGACACTCCTCGGCAGCCTGGGCTTCGCGAGCCTGCAGGCGGGCCCGGAGGGCGTCCATCCCAGGGGTGCGTAAAAACCCTGCGGAATAGCTGTCTGACGATGTCCCGCCCGACTCGACCGCCCACCCAATCGCCCCCTTAATCAAGCGCAGATCCGCCTCCGACGCAAGAGCCACCTTTTCATGGCGCCTGCGGTGCTGCGGATGCTGCCCACTCTGGAGCCGCCGAAACTGATAGGCCTTCCGGGCCGAGATGGCGCGGTCACACCGCTTGACCAATAAAGGTCCTATGCGCTCTTCCGCAAAAGCGCCACACTGAACGCAGTAGATTAGAGGGCGCGATCACTTCGTCCACGCGGCCTGCAGGCTGTGACGGTGGACGCTCTCGCTGCCACGCAGCTGACGGAGGACTGGAGGAGGACCAGGGCACTGCATTAAAGCCAGGTCTGGCCCAGCCTTGGCTAGACGAAGACACCGCGCACACCTCACCTTACCCTCGCCCACCGGAGACCACACATGCCACGACGCCTCATGGGTGGTGCTCGGCGTCTTACTTCGCTTGAAAGTGGGGAGCGGGAACAGTGGCAACGCATTGGCCACCAGATTGGCAACAGCCCGTAGCCTCTTGGCCATCAGGATCATGCGCTCGCTGCTCGACGGGGAACCGTGGGGATGGAGCCAGAGAGCGTCTTTAGCAAGAAGATCGGCATCCTTATTGCCCAGGGCGATCCTCTGGTCCCTCGGTGCCAGTGTCTGAATTATCTCATCCGACCTATGCGCGGGCGTGTGCATCACCTGACCTACGTGATCATGTCCATGGCCCTCATGTGCACCGCGCCGAAGCCCAGCGAAAACCTGAGCGTGCGCAAGCTGGGCCAAGGGCGGCTTGTTGCACAAACGAGCCGCACCTAGACAATCAGAAAATGGTCGCGCGGGTCCAGCCTGGACAAGAGAGAGGACAGCGAGGACGAGGTGCTCCGCGGCGGGGGCAGTTTGAGGGAGGCTATCCCAAGCAACCCCTTGGAGCCGACATCTGACTTGGTACGCGTCGGCAGGCTCAAGGAAAACAGCAGCATACGCCGCGCGGTCGAGCCTGTGAAATTCACATCGCGTGGCACTGCCATCCACGCATACATCACAATCGGCACTGAGGTCTTGGAAAGCCTCCCGAGAAATAGACATCCCCTGGGCATCTTGGAAGTCCGGCCATAAGGCATCCGAGGGGGGCGGAAACTCGCTATCGTCTGGCTGGAAAACGACGAGCCTAGACCAGAGCAGATCGGAGGGTTCCGAGCGTGCCGCGTGTATGATTTCCTCTGGCACGGACTCGGCGCGCTGGGGCTCACACGCTGCGCAGTGCCAGAGGCGGTGGTGCACGGAGTCGGGTTGACCACACAATGAGCACATGCCCGTGGACTCAAAATTATGCTTGACGAGGCGGTCCTCCGTCCACACCCCACCTGAAAAGACAGAGCCAATGAGATGCTTTTGGAGAGGATTAATTTTTTTGGAGCGGAGGCACTTGGCAACCACATCAGCAGAGACTTCACGACCCGCCCCTCCATCCAGCGAGCTCGCAAAGTTACGGCCATGTTGTCGAATTACGCTGGCGTGCAGGAGCTTGGCAAGCATGGCGGGTGACGTGTAGAAGAGGTCGATCTCGACATGCATGTCATCCCTGAACGTCTTGAAGTTCGCGCAAGACCAGCCCAAACGTGACAGACACAACGTAGCTCGGTGTATGGGGCCAGCAGAACGCTTCCACTGAGCCTGATCCAAGATAGGGAACTGGGCGGTCACAGCGTCCCAAGCCCTCTGCAGGAATCTCCAAGAGAGTACGGTAGTGCCGGGCTCGACCAGGGACCGCCATAAAGCCTTCGCGTACTGCAGCATGGGCGCAACCGAGGCCTGCCACGCAGGATCGCCATACAGTAGCATCCTCCCGTCCAAAGAACCGCCCCGATACGGTATCAAGGCACGGCGTAGGGTGAGTAGTTCACGGGATGTGAGGCCAGTGATCATGCTGCCGAACGTGGCCGCTGGCCGGACACCTGAGATGTAGATCTTATGCAGCTTCGGTTTGCCCACGGTGAGGCGACGACGCAGAGCCCGCAGATAAGCAATCCGTCTTTTCATGTCCTTGAACCTCTTACGCATCCGAGCCGTGGACCCACGGGCCGCGCGGGGTCTGCCTGGGGCACGGTCCGCGCCGAGTGCCACAATGGAAGCATCGGCACGCGACTTCACGCCCAGCTTCTGCAGTTGGCGGTCGAGATCGCGCACCACCTGTGGACAAGAACCAAACACCATTGCCTTGTCCTCCGCCAAATCGACCTTGAGTTCCGTGCTGTAGACGCCAATGAGGTCCGAGGCAGCCTTCACAAGGTTCGCGACAATAATGTGCTTCGGACCCGCGGCGGTAACAACATCGTCGTCGACATACACCCCGAGATCGATGTTCACGTTGCGTGCTACGAAGCCATCGAGGGCGGCAATCATGTAGACTTTCACGAAGACGTCATTCAATATGTCCCCCGCTGGGAGGCCCGACGCGGCAAACTGAGCCAATGGGCAGACGGCCGCTCCTGGGCGTACAAATCTTGGCCCGCGCCAAAAATTAGATAAGACTTTGGCTAACGGCCTCGGGAGGCCACACTCCAGTGCCCGGTCACGAAGCCAGCACACATCGAGAGACTCATAGAACTTTCGGCCATCCCACGAAAGACCCGCGGTGGCGTAGCCTTCGGAGGCTCATGTCTCGGCGCGAACGGCCGCAGTCCAGACGGCTTCGTCAGCCCCCCGACCCTTCCCGAAGGACTAGTACCGTCGACTCGACGAGTCGATGAAAGATTATACTTCGGGCCTGCGCGCACGCCCCCACACTCGAACGAAAGATGCCACAAGAAGGATCGGTCGATATCCCCCCTGCGGCTTGTCGAGGAGGGGGAACAAGAGCCAGAGCAGCTGAGCTGGAAATAAGCCCAGCCGCTCGGAGCACGAGAACAATGCGCTCAGCTGCCTCAGAGCCTCGTCGCTGAGCATGCGCACGTGGCGGGGGTGGAAGGCGTCGAGGCTCTGGGCAGTGTGCGTCGAAAAAGAGCTCGCGGCAGAGCGTAGCTGGGCAACCGTGAGTGGCGCAAGGCACTCGCGATCGGGAATCCATGCTTCGGGCGGTTCTACGGTCGCGTGCCAAAATCTTCCCAACTGCAAAGCCTCCTTCTCTAGTACAGCGAAGGGCGCAGAAGTGAAGTGGCCAGGAACAACGTTGGTGACTGTGGGCTGCCACAGCTTCTTGATGCGAGTGAGGCGATGCATGCGCCGGGCAGAGCCGCTCAGCGCAGAAAGCTGCCATTCGCGCCACGACGCGTCTCGAGTCTTGGTTAGGGCAGCTTGCACCTCTTCACACTCCTCCGACAACTCAGCATGCAACGTACGAGCCGCCTCCCTCTGTGAGGGATCCCACGGATGCTGGGGAGACCAGGAGGTGAGGAGGGTACGTAAGGAGGCAAGCGATCGATCAAGCCTGACACAAAGACCCTCACCAGCATGTGGGGTGCGCATGGCCAAGAGGTGGTGATAACCTTCACCCGATTGCCAATCCACACCGTCATGGCCAGTTAAATTTACAAATTCGTGGAACATGTCCACCATCCACTGCCAGCGCTGAGCAACAAGCGTCACGTCATCGGGACGGCGTTGGCGGTGGATGATTGGTTCCCAAACTGCCTGGACACGAGACCCCCGTAGGCCCATGCGCTCGGGAGGGAGGTCACACAGATCAAAGAGCTCTTGCTCCGCACGGTCAGCAAAGAGAGCCCAAACCTCATTCAGGAGTGCCCATGCTTCCTGGGAGGAACCGTGCAACGACAAAACCTCGAGCTGGGGCAGAAGGCGCCCCGGCACCTGCCAATCTGGAGGTGCTCTGGCGCATCCGATCGGCTGCTCAACGGGGATGCGGCGCTGGCTGCGGAAAACAAGCTGGCGCACCTGCAGCACATCGGCACGAAACAGCAGCATTGCAGGCCTATGGGGCTTAACATGCCATGCGCTATCGACAACAATGTTCTCCACGGCCCTACACAACGCGTGTCCAACTAAAAAGTAATCCATTGTTGACGACGTAGTGGCAGCGCGGCACGTGAACATGGGCGGCGCCAGGATGGACATCTGCATGCGCTGCGGCAGTCCCGAAGCCTCCAGCAGGTCTGGGGACATGTTCCAATCTGCTGCTACGAATGTGCGGTCCTTGTCAGAAATCGTCGCTCCAATGGCGCTCATCAGTGCCACGTTCCGCGCGCTCAGGCCTTCGCTCACATGGAAATAAGCACAAACAATGTTGAACGACAAACTGGGTGTGTCCACGGTGACCTGGATGGCCCTGTGGGGGACAATGGCCTGGCAGCACGGGTCAGTCCACCGCAGGCCCAGCCCCGACCGCACGAAAACGGCAACACCAGCCGAGCACCTGTTCGTGTCGGGATTGAATTCGGAGGCGCTGATCAGGAACTTCCAGCCCAGAGCCCGCGCAGCATCGAGGGACTGGGCAGCGCTAAGCTCGGAGAGGCCGATCTCCTGAGCGCACACGATCACCGAGCTGGTGGTCGCAAGCCGCTCCTTGAGCGAGCGCCAACCAGAACCATTGAATGTCTCCACGTACTTCCCGTCAAAGGCCAAGGAGTCTGAAGCCGCCATTGGCGGACATGCCGGCGGGATCGGAACTCTCATGCACGATAGTGGCAGCCCACAAACACGAGGGTGCACAGACACACCCGTGCGCACGTCACCCACACCGCGGCTTCTTGGCCCTGATGCCCTTCTCTTCGAGAAAGGCCTGCAACCCACGCTTGTCGCCTTGCTGGGCTTTGGCGATAAGCTCATCCACGTCAGCCTCCTGAACATCCATGAACTCGTCCTGATTCTCAGGAGGTGCGGCGGGTGCAGGACCACCAGCGCCACCGTGCTGCTGTCGAGCCGACTCTGGCGCCACGGTCTCAGCACCAGCCGGTTGAGGAGGCGCAGCCGCCTCAGGGGCCGCTGACGCAGCGGCTTGGCATTCCTCCCACAGCTTCGTGGCCTGCGCAAACACCGGAAAGGCGAGCATCTGCCTGACCTCGTTCGCGTCCAGGATTGTCTCGGACAGCCTGGGAAGCTTGAACTCGGGCTTGACGACCTCGGGGCACGTCTCCTTGAGCTCCTGCTGGAGGGTGCCGATGAGGGCATCGTGGGACTTGACCTTAGCTTCGAGCTCTGCGAGGTGCTCTTGCGCAGCCGCAAGCACCTTCTGCTGGCTCTCCACGTCGGCCTGCAGTTTCTGCTTCTTCTTGACTGCGTCCTGCAGCTTGTGACCGAGCGTGGTGTGGCGCGCAAGCTGCGGCTTGGCGGCATTACGTGCTTGCCGGGCCGCCTTAAGTGCTGCGTCGGCCTGAGCACGGGCCGGCACATCGGCACCGAGGCCGGACTTGACGAAGTGGGCGACGACT
>CAUYUJ010014449.1:73597-106097 GCA_963575745.1 Prorocentrum cordatum | reverse complement strand
CGCAGGCGGACCACGAGATGGGCCTCGGGCCAGAGTGGTTGCTGGAGGCGCTGGGCTGCCTCTGGCGGGCTGCGGGGGAGGGTCCGAGCCCATCAGGACCTCCAGGCACTCATATGGAAGAGAACGAGGAGGAGGAGGCGAATGGGAGGAGGCTGAAGGTTGAAGGCCGAAGGTTCCAACAGGACAGGTCCGAAGGGCCGAAGGTTCCGACAGGACAGGTCCGTTGGGCCTGGCCTGGGCCGGCGCGCTTCGACGAACTCCACGGCTCTGCCCCTCGGCCTGTCCAGGCCTCACTGTAGAGCCGTGGCTCAAGCTCTCCCATTCCCTTTCTCCTCCCCTCTCCGCGGGGCGCGCCATGGCGCCCTCCCGCGGCGCCGTGCCTGGCAGATCGCGCGGCCGCGGCTCCCACCCCCTCGGGGCTGCGGCGCCCTGGGCCGTCGGCTCCGCCTGCCGCGGCGCCTGGGCTGTGGTCCCCGCCCTGGCCTCGCCGCCGCCCGCGGCCGAGTGCCACAGCGCGAGGGCTCCGGGAGCTGACGGACCGGCAGGGCCCCTCGGCTGCCTGACTGCGACGGGCCCGCAGGCCGAGAAGCTGCCCGCGGAGGCTGAAGAGATGTTCGAGCGGATCGTCACGGGGGTTGCCGACGACTGGCCCGCCAACCCCGTGAGCGACAACATCGAGGCGCACGCGGACGACGAGCGCTTCACCGAGGCGTGCCAGCCGTACGGCCTGCGCCAGCTGCTGGACATGGGAGCGTCCACGTTCTGTCGCCGTGGCGACGTCATCGCGCACAAGGGCGAGTGCCTGGACCACATCGCCGCCTCCGCGAACACTTTCGGGCTCGGCCGCCACTTGCTGAGGAACATCTCCGAGGCCAAGGGCGGGATCGACAAGGCCTTCCTGGTGGATGCGTTCGCCGACAGCCTCGCGGAGTCCCTCGCGGAGCCGATCCACAGGGAGATCAGGACCACGCCCTGGGTCGCCTCTGAGCCCGGCGGCCCGCCACTTCTCTGTTTCGGCACCCTCGCTCCCAGCAAGGGTGCGAGAGAACTCGCGCTGCTCGTCGCCCGCGCCTGCGGTCCTCCTCACCCTGCTTCGCTTGATCCTCCCGCCTGTCCTGCAACGCCGAGGTGTTCGCCGGCCGCAAGCCCCAGCCTTTCTGAGAATTCGAACCGTACCTGGGTGGACGTGGTAATGACACGGCACCCTCGGTCGTTTTACCTGCAACGCATCTCTTCGCCTTCAACCTCGCCCCCCTCCGCCACGCCCAGCAGCGAGAGTTCAGGGAGGAACCCAGCCGACGATGGGGTGTCGGCTGACATTCAGTCTTCTCTCGCTTTTGTTGCATCGAGCCTCCGGTCCCCTCCCCTCTTCTCCAACCTCGTCCATGTGCTTTGCTGTGCCCCTGCCTGCCTGCCCACGCGCCCCCCAGCACGTCCCCGCTCCCCCGGACGACCCTGGAAGCAGCACGACCGACTCCCCGACGCAAGCGCACGCCCGACGCTCGCCCACAGCACCGCCTGCGACCGCCCAAGCATCGAGCACCATGCCGCCGACGACAGCATCACGCACCAAGGGGCCATCCTGCACAGCAGTATCGGGCTGCACCCTGCTGACAGCCGCGACGGAGTCGAGCACCGCATCGCTATCCAGCAACACCTGAACGAGCAGCACTGGGTCGTGAACACCATGTGCGGCCACTGGGACTTCAAGCGCCACGTTGTCGACCACGACGGAAGCGTTTGCTTCGCAGCCGTCCAGAACCACGGATTTCTTCAGTGGCTCGTCGTCCACCTCGCTGTATTCGAGCACCACATCACCATCCAGCACCACCATGACGACCAGCACCTCGTTGTCAACCGCGACGGAGGCGACCACTGCATCGCTGGCCGCCTTCGCTCTGGAATCGAGCTGCACCACGCTGCCGCCGACGCCTACCAAGACATTGAGCACTGCATTGTATGGCACTGCGGCGTCGTGCCTTTCGGTCTCACCGAGCAGTGCGGAACCCAGCAGCCCCCGGGCGTCGACCTCGACGGCATCGAGCACTACCCGCCCCGCTGCCGCCTCGACGCCGGCGTGTCTTGGACAACTACGGGGACTCAGGGTCAAAACGGCTGGCATCAGCCTCCTTTTCGGGGGATGCCTGCCCATCCTCGGGCCATTCCGTCTGGCGCGTGGGTCTTTCATGCCGCTTCTCGCGAGAGCTTTCCGGGACGCCCGATACGAGAGTTTCGGGGAGCGAGATTGCTTCCGCCATCCTCGGTGCTTGCACCTGCGAGCGGCAGAACTGTCCCGCTCCCCCCACTCCCCCAGGATCTTCCGACGTGTGGCCAGACCTGGGGGGTGAACAGTCGGGGGGCCCCTCCACCTCGCCCCTCCTCCGGGCCCCCTTCCCTCCCCGCCTTTGGGTGGTTCTGGACTCCCGTAGGGCCGTTCCGTTGCCTCCGTCCCTTCAGCCCGCTGGTCCTCCGCCCGCGCTGCGCGCCCTGCCCCTTGGCCGCGCTGCCCCTGCGCCAGCGCGGCCGGCGCGTTCCCCCTTGACTCGCACGAGGATTGCAGAGCTGAGTCTTCGAGGAATCGCCAGCCCCCTCCGACGCAAGGCGGCCACGGGATATCTTTCTCCAGCGCCGGATGGCCTGACGCCGTCTGGCCCCGGAGCTAGATTGCCTGTGGTCGATTTGGTCGGCATTTTGGGGCCGCATTTCGTGACGCACTCCTGCGTCATCGCTATCTCTCCCTCCTCTTCTTCCTCCTCCTCCTCCTCCTCCTCCTCCCCTGCCCCCGCTTGCCCCTCCCAGCCTTGTAATATTTGTCGTGCCCTGTTAGGCCCCGCGCTCTGGGCAGGACCTCTGCAGGACTCCGCGGGCGCCTCGCCCGACCTCGCCGCGCCGCACGCCCTGCAGCCCGCCACCATCAGCCCCGACACGTCCGGCCCCATCGAGCACGGCATCGTGACCTACTGGCGAGACATGCGGACGACCTGGTACCACCCGCTCCATGTCGCGCTCAGCGGGCCATTGGAGGAACACCCCGCGCTCCTCGCAGAGACGGTCCTCATGCTGGAAGACGGTCGCGCCCGCACCACCCAACTCCTCCTCATGACCTCCAGCATGCCGGCGTCGCACCTGGACGTCTCGGGCCTTCATCGGCATGGCCTTCGTGGAGACACGGGACAAATCTCTTGTCGATGTTCCGGCCGCCCCGAAGCCCGAGGGGCGTGGAGGGTTGACCCACCAACCTATCCCCCGATGCCCCCCTGTCCCGTCGTGTGGGTGAAAGTTGGGGGAGCCACCACCACCGCCCCCTCCCTCTCTCTCACCCCCAGCCCTTTCGAACAGTGGACGTCCCTTTCTCCAGGCACCCGTTCTCCCCCTGCCCACCCTTGTTCCCCCCTTTTCCGTCCCTCTTGCCGTGGCCCTTCAGGTGTTGCGCCCTCTGCAGGTCCCCTGCAGGACCTCACGAGCGTCGTGGCCGGCGCCTGCCACGTCCACAGCGACCGCTTTGACGACACCCTCGGCGAATCCCACTACTCCGCCCTGCTGTCCGGCACTATCCGCCTCGACGGGGACCACCTCTTCGCGCACAACGCCGAGACCACCGACACGCTGGACACGACGGAGCCGCAGCTGCACGACTCTAGCCGCGTCGCCGACAGCATCACGGACCTCATCGTGCTGGACATCGAGCCTGGTATCGTGACCGACTGGGGGGTAGGGCGGATGTTGTTGCACCACTCGTCCGACCTTGAGCTGTTCGGGGCGTCGGCCGTGCACCCCGTGGCCTTCGATCGCTGGCGTCCCAACCACTCCTGCGGCTTCAACGGGCCCTCCGCCAAGTCACACACCACCATCAGCGTGGTCATCGCCGCCTGCGTGGCCGCCGGCACCGACCCCGACGTGGTCTCCAACGCACGCGTTCTCGCTGGCCCTGGTGCCCGAGTCAACCACAACGCCCGCGAGTACATCGAGAGGCTTTCGGAAGCCCGTGGCACCAGTCCAGCAAGCTCCGCACGAACACATGGGGAAGCATGGGCTTCAAACAGTGCCAATGTGGCCATCGGCGGACGGGCTCTCCAGGCTCATCCGCCCACGCGCCTTGTGGGACCCGCCGAACTTTTCTACCTCCACCACGTGCGCAGTAGAGCGGCCTCAGCTTCATCGGCGTGCGGCACGTCTTCGAGCCTCTGCTCGCCTTGCTCATCGGACCCCGTCCAGGAGCTCATCGGTTTGATCCCTGATTCACTCGTCGCTTCGCTTGCCATCGGTTACCAGGTCTTGTCCCAGGCCCTACTCACGCAGGCCCTGCACATCATCTTGGGCCCAGTGCTCTCAACGCCTATTTTCCCACTCATACTTCTCGTGGCGGCAGGCGCCTCGCCTACACCACTGCGCATTTTGTCGTTCGGAGCCGCCGTGCAAGGCCCCCCTACGCAACGTGTTCTGGCGAACGCCTGTTCTGCAGCCATGGCGGCGCAGCTGCACTTTACACGACCAGTCTGCATCACGATAACGCTCTGGGCGACTTGTCTCCTCAGCCCTGTTTGGTATGGCACTCCGCCCTCCTGGATGACAGTTTGCGGGCAAGTCGTCCTGATCGTGCGGGCCGTGCTCACGCCTGCCTTCCCCGCTGAGGCGCCTACCAGCAGGAGCCCCCGCAGGAACCTGCCGGCCACGCTTCTCCCCAGAGCCGCGCCACACGGCGAAGGACAGCAGCCCCTGTATCAACCCCGCGTTTCGGTGCGCAACACGTTCCTCGAGGTTGGCGACGGCGCGGGGGCCCGAGACTCGCCCGGACGCCAACTCCGTCGCAATCGCACGGAGGGCGACGAACCGTTGCTCCGAAAACCAAAGGAGTATCGAAATCCAAGAGGGCGCCGACAGCCAAAGGGGCGCCAAAGACCCAATTGGCGCCGACAACCAAAGAGGGACCGAGAACCAAGGAGTCGCCGAAAAGCACAAGTACGCCGAAAACCAACGGGGCGGCGAAAACCAAAGAAGTAAAGTAGCTTTGAAGCGGGGGGTAGCTTGAAGCTGGGGCCTCCATTTTAGTGAGAAGTGTGTCACGAGCGCGCTCTTTCAGGATTTCCACCTGCAAGAGCGCACCTGTTAGCCCGCGCATACACACGAGAGCTCCTCCTGCGATTTGCTACATGCTACACAGCTCCTGCATCCGATCCCTGAGCCTCTTCCTGAAGCTCTCGATGGGAGCCTAGCCGGACTCCTCGAGCTCCTTACCGCCGCTGTCGCCGTGACGGTGGTGGCCGCCATCCGCTAGCGCCTTGTGCCCGCGATCGTTGCAGCTCTTGCGGGATCGCTGTCCGTGACGACGGGCGTGACCTCCACCACGATCTCCCCAGGCGCTCCGCAGGCCGCATCGGCCCGCTCTGCCTCGGCCTCGGCGCGGTGCTGGTCGCCACTGTCGCCCGCCAGTTTCTCCTGCCCAGTCGGTGGGACCTGAGCGATTATGTCGGACTCTTCGTGCTCCTCGGTGGCC
The DNA here is from genome assembly GCA_963575745.1 of Prorocentrum cordatum. Taxonomy (NCBI): domain Eukaryota; class Dinophyceae; order Prorocentrales; family Prorocentraceae; genus Prorocentrum; species Prorocentrum cordatum. Next base: position 100,603 of record CAUYUJ010014449.1, on the reverse strand, counting down.
CGGGCCCAACTGAGGCTTGGGCACGTCTGGCCCTCCAGCGCGTCGAGCACCACGTCTATAGCTCCAGTTTGGCGGTGGCTGCTGAGCGAGCTCGTCGCCCTCGCCGTCGCTGTCGCCCCCACCGTCGCCGTCACATAATCTCCTTCTCCCGGAATTATGAAAAAACATTACTAGTACGACGACGACGACGACGACGACGACGACGACGACGACGACGACGACGACGACGACGACGACGACGACGACGACGACGACGACGACGACGACGACGACTACTACTACTACTACTACTACTACTACTACTAGTACTACTACTACTACGACGGCTACGCCTACGATTACTACTACGACTACTACTGCGACCAATACGATTACTACAACAACTACTACTACTACTACTACTACTACTACTCCTGCTGCTGCTACTACTACTACAACTACTACTACTGCTGCTGCTACTACTACTACTACTACTTCTACTACTACTATTACTACTACTGCTACTGCTGCTACTACTACTACTACTACTACGACCACAACTACCATTACTACCAACATTACCACTACTACTACTATTATTACTATTACTCCTACTCCAACTACTACACATAGTAGTAGTAGTAGTACTACTACTACTACTACTACTAGTAGTAGTACTACTACTACTACTACTACTCCTACTACTACCTCTGCTGCTGCTGGTGCTGCTACTACTACTACTACTCGTACTACTACCTCTGCTGCTGCTGGTGCTGCTGCTGCTACTACTACTACCACTGCTACTACTAGTACTAGTACTAGTACTAGTACTACTAGTGCTACTAGTACTAGTGCTACTGCTACTACTACTACTACTACTACTACTACTACGACTACTACGACTACTACTACTGCTACTACTACTACTACTCCTACTACTACCTCTGCTGCTGCTGTGCTGCTGCTGCTACTACTACTACTACCACTACTACTACTACTACTACTACTACTACTACTACCACTACTACTACTCCTACTACTACTACTATGCTACTACTACTTCTACTACTTACTACTTTACTAATACTACTATACCACTACCACACCCACCACCACCACCACCACCACCTTCACACACCACACACCACACCACCACCACCACCACCACACCACCACCACCTACCACCACCACCATACTACTACTACTACTACTACTACTACTACTACTACCACCACCACCACCACCACCACCACCACACCCCACCACCACCACCACCCCCACCCTCCACCACCACCACCACCACCACCACCACCACACCACCACCACACCACTACTATACTACTACTACTACTACGACGACGACGACGACGCCGACGACGACGACGACGACGACGACGACTATTTCTACTACTATACTACTACTACTACTACTACTATACTACTATACGACTACTACTACTACTAACTACTACTACTACTACTACTACTACTTACATACTACTACTATACTACTACTACTACTACTAGTACTACTACTACTACCACCACCACCACTACTACTACTACTACTACTACTACTACTACTACTACTACTACTACTACTACTACTACCGCTACTACTGCTGCTACTGCTGCTACTACTACGGTGACTGCTACCACCACTACTATTACTAGTTATCACCACCAGCCCGTCTAGTGCCCATTCCGGGTGGTCTGGCCTTTCTGGTCGTCCTTGCTCCACTCCTGCGTCCGCAAGGCATTCGAGCTCCCCTTAGCGCCCTTCGTCACCTGGCTCTGCTTCACAAGGATCCCCTATTGTACTGCCTCCCCGGGGCAATCCGCTTCTTGTCCCTGGACTTCTGTTCAGTCTTCTTCCAGGCCTTCTCCGGGTCCGCGCTCATCGAGTCCGCCTGCGCCTTCGCGGTGCACGTCGGCGGATCCTCTTCTCTGAGCTTGGGCTTGCCCTTCGTGGTGCCCATTTTGGCTTTCACGTCCGAGGTCCCGCGCTGCTTCGGGCGGTGCCGGGGTGCGGATGCGCCCGCGCCAAGTGGTCGAGCACGGGCTCAAAGTGGAGCGCGGCGAGCTCGGAGCCTACCGCGTCGCCTGCGCTGCCTCCTACAGCTACCCAGCGGCCTCGGCCGCCATCGGAGGACTGGCACTCTCCGCCTGTTCTCCTCCGTGAGCTCTGGCGCCGCGCACAGGAGTTGCCTCGCCGCTGCGAATGGCGCCCCCCGTCTCCAAGGCCAACTGGTCCTGGTTGAGCGCCGCCTCGCGTGCCTTCTCCACGTTCTTCGCGAGCCGTGGCCAGCACGGGTGTGACCGCCCGCCGGAGCTCCACGAGCACGTGGCCCCTGTCGCGCTGCATGATCAGCTCCTGGAAGCCCTCGCCGCTTGCCTGTGGCGGTGGCGAGCTGGCCGCCCTGCCCCCGCGTGGGCAGAGCCTCCCCGCTGCTTTGCCGTGCGCTCGCCTCCTCTGCCGTGGGGGCAGCAGTTCCGCAGGGCGGCCCGTTGGATGGCTCCGGCGCGCGCGCCGCTCCGACGAATCGCGGGCCGTTGCGCGAGGGAATGCCTCGTGCCAGAGGGGGTTTGACCCCCCCCCCCTGAGCTGCCTCTGGTCATCGTCGCTGCGTCCCCGCCGTGGGCGCTGCTGGCGGCCGCCGGCGCCAGCGCCGAAAGGGGGGGGGGGGGTTGAAACTCCCCTCCCCCCTTGGGAGGGGGGGGGTCGATTCGAGAGGGGGGGGTTGTTGGGGGGGAGGGGAGTCCCACTGGTTTTGATCGACGGCGCTGAGTGTTGGGGGGGGCCCACCCCCTGGTTTGAAACGCGCCGCCGAATGGTTCCAAGGCGAGCGCCCGTGAAATGCGTTCTCTCGAACGGCGCCTGGGCCACCCCGACGCTGCTGGCCCCGGAGGACACGCTGCGCCTGGCCCCGACCGCCGCCGCTCGCACAGGTTCGAGGATCTGGAGGAGGCGGTGCGGCGGGCGCGAGCCAGGAGAGGCCAGATCGCGCTCGAGCTGTTCGCGGGCTCAGGCCGTTTCGCCAATGCCTGGCGACGCTGCCACGTCCTGAAGCACATCGAGATTGTGGAGGTGGACATCAGGCACGGATCCCAATTTGATCTTCTGAATGAGAGCCTGATTCGAAAAATTGGAGGATGGACGCGCGCTGGTCTTTCGCCATCATCTGGCTTGCTCCCCCCTGCTCGTTCTGTTCTGCCCTTCCTTTCTTTTCTCGCCTGTCCGTTCTCGGGTCTTCCCTCTCGGCCTCCCCTCCCTCTCTGACTCCGACCAGCGCGTCGTCAGCACAGCCAATCGTCTCTGCAAACGGGCCCCTAGCCTACTCGACCTGTGCCGCAGACTAAGCGTACCGTGTGTCATGGGGAATCCTCACACCAGCTTCTTCTGGAACGCTCGTGCCTTCGACACCCTGTCGCGATCGAAAGGCATGCAAGCATGTGTCACAGACTACTGCGCCTGGGGCGCTCCCTGGCGCAAGCGCGCGAGACTTCTGTGCTCCCATCTCGACTGTGCCTGCCTCTCAGGAACCTGCTCTGGCCGCGGGATTTGTTCTTTCACTCAGCATAGACACAACCACCCTTGTGGTATCACGTACAGCAAGCTCACAGAGCCGTATCCTTCTCAGCTTTGCTCTGCCTTTGTTCGCTGCCTCGCCGATCGGTACTTCTGTCCGCTCGTTAAACCATTCGGCTAATACTTTAAAGTCCTGCGGCCAGATGGTGCTTCGGTGCAATTTCGGAGAGGTCGAGTCGCCTGGCTTGAGAAAACCTCAAGCTCGGCCTCCTGGTGTTTATCGTGGCTCGGCTGCCGGGCGAACTGCTACAGGAAAGGCGTCTTTGCGCTCTCCCTGGCCCTCGAGAAAAGAGAGCTCACATTGGCAGTGTTTCAGCACGGTGTTGTTAGTTGATGTCGTCGGGGTTGGGCCGTCTTGGGGGTCGCGGCGTCTCATTCCCGCGGCCTTGTTTGCTCAAGCGCCCTCCTTAGTAATTTTTCCCACCCTGCGGATCCGCACGGAGGTTTCGGGAGAGGTCGAGTCGCCTGGCTTGAGAAAACCTCAAGTCCGGCCTCCTGGTGTTTCTCGCGGCCCGGCTGCCGGGCGAACTGCTACAGGAAAGGCGTCTTTGCGCTCTCCCTGGCCCTCGAGAAGAGGGAGTTCACAACCACAAAACAAACCAACAGTGTGTGGGGAGTGTGTCGAAATGAGGGGCGGTGCCGCCATGCGAACGCAGCCACTAGGGTCTCTGGTTGAGCTCCTTATGGGGCCACGAACCGTGTGATGGGAGTGCGTGGGCGGTGCCGCCGTGCGACCGCAGCAATGTGGCCTTCGGCCACGAGCAGTGTGGGGAGTGCGCCGAAATGGGTGCGTTGCCGCCATGCGACTGCAGCCATTGGGGCCTGCGGTGGAGCTCCCCATGGGGCCACGGAACCTGCTGTGGTGTGCCGAACTTGCGGCGGTGCCGCCATGCGAACGCCGCCCATGGGGCCTTCGGTGGAGCTCTTTACGAGGCCACGAACCGTGTGATGGGTGTGCCGAAATGAGAGCGGTGTCGCTTGGTGCCGCCATGCAGACGCAGCCACAGGGGCCTTCGGCGGGGCTCCCCATGGGCCCCCATGGGACCACGAAGCGTGTGATTGGGTGTGCCGAAATGGGGACGGTGCCGCCGTGCGAACTCAGCCACTGAGACCTTCGGTGGAGCTTCCTATGGGGCCGCGAGGCGTGAAAGGTGTGTACAGACATGGGTCCAGTGCCGCTATGCGAACGTAGCCACTGGGGCCTTCGGTTGAGCTACCCATGGGGTCACGAAGCGTGTGAGGGGTGTGCCGACATGGGTGCGCTGCCGCCATGCGAACGCAGCCACTCAGGCCTTCGGTTGGGGTCCTTATGGGGCCACGACGCGTGATAGGGGTGCGCCGAAATGGGCTCGGGTACGCAATGGCGATGACGATGACGATGATGATGGTGATGCTGACGATGGTGGTGGTCATGATGATGATGACCAGGATGCTCATGATGATCAGCATGCTGATGTTCATGGTGAAGGTGAGGATGCAGATGCGGATGATGATACGGATGCTGATGATGACGTTGATGATGACGATGACGATGGTGACGATGTCGTTGTTGGTGATGGTGAGCATGATGATAATGCTGGTGATGATCATGCTGATGGCGATGACGATGACGCTGGCAATGATGATGATGATGATGATGATGATGATGATGCTGATCGTGCTGATGATGCTGCTGACGATGATACTGATGATGCTGATGATGCTGATGATGGCGATGGTGACTATGATGATGTTGATGATGATAATGATGGTGCTGTTGACGGTGATGGTGATTGTGATGGCCATGCCGATGATACTGATACTTTTGGTGGTGGTGATGATGATGACGACGACGCTGATGGTGATGATGATGATGTTGGCAATGATGATGCTACTGCTAGTGATGATTACGATGCTGATGGTGAGGATGCTGCTGATGATGATGACGATGCTGCTAGTGATGATGGTGATGATGAGGATGATGATAATGGTGATGCTGATGGTGATGATGATGATGATGACGAATATGCTGATGCTGCTGCTGGTGGTGGTGGTTGTGATGATGATGTTGCTGCTGATTATGGTGATGGTGGTGATGATGATGCTGGAGATGACGACGATGATGATTATGATGACTATATGATGATTATGATGATGATGCTGCTCACGATGATCATGATGATGCTGATCATGATTTTGTGATGCTGCTGATGCTGATGATGCTGTTGCTGATGCTGATGCTGATGCTGAGGACATGCTGAGGGCAGATGCGCAGGGATGGGATGGGGTAGCACGGAGAGGAGTGGGAGGATGAGTGGAGAGGAGCGGAGACGCGGGGCGTATTCCCTTCAATACGAGGGCCCAACACCACAGGATGGTTCGGGATTGAGCGTTATACATCAGGTGCCAATGCGCTCGCCTCGAGCCCATCGCAGTGGCTTGCAAGTGCGCCGCATGCTATCGAAGCACTCCACGGCGCAGAGTCTAGCGTCCAGAACCCTCCTATTTCCGAGCGATCGCCTGAACGCTGGCCGCTGGTTTTCTCGCCCATCCGCTCGTTCCTCAACTCCTCATCCTTCCATCCTTCCCTCCTCCCCTTCTCCTCGCACGTGTCTGCCCCTTGCCTCTCCTACTCCCCTATCGTCTCCCCCCTCCCAGAGGGGGGGTGGGGGCCCAGGTGGTTGCGAGAGCTGGGCTTGGAGCGAGAAGAGCCGCTCGTCGACGAGTGCCTCGAGGAGCACTGGCGCACTGGGAGCGGGGCGCCAGGCGGGGGAACCTCCTCGGAGGGTTGCGACAGGGGGCGGGCGGCGTAGGTCGGGCGTTGCCAAGAGTGCTCCTGGCCAGCTCTTCGAGTCGCTCGGAGCTCGGGGGCAAAACACACGGCAGTGGTGTCGGGCCCTCGCTTTGAATTTGCAGTGCCTCGCGTCACCCTTCCTCCTCCCCTTCCTCCCTTTTCACCTACCTGCCTCTGCCCATGTCTCTGCTTCGGCACGCCCCTCACACACACACACGCACGCACGCACGCACGCCCGCCCGCCCGCCCGCACGCACGCACGCACGCACGCACGCACGCACGCACGCACACACGCACGCGCACACCCACACGCACACGCACACGCACACACACACAACATACAACACACAACACACGACACAACACACACCACACAACACACAACACACAACACACAACACACACACAACACACATACAACACACACACACAACACACACACAACACACAACCCACACACCACATACTACACACAACACACAACACACACCTTTCACAACACACACACACACCACACACAACAGACATACACACGCACACACACACACACACGCACACACCCACACACACACGCACACACACGCACACACGCACACACGCACACACACACACCCGCACACCCGCAGACTCGCAGGCCCGCAGGCCCGCAGACCCGCAGACCCGCACACGCGCACACGCGCACACGCGCACACGCGCACAAGCGCACGCGCGCACACGCGCACGCGCACGCGCACACGCGCGCGCGCACGCACACGCGCACGCGCGCCACGCGCGCCACGCGCGCCACGCGCACCACGCGCGCACGCACGCCACGCACGCCTCGCACCCCACGCACGCCACGCACGCCACGCAGGCACCCACGCACGCACGCACGCACGCACGCACGCACGTACGCACGGACACACGCACACACACGCACACACACAGACACGCACACACGCACACACACACACACCGCACACACACACCACACACACACACAACAGACACGCCACACACACACGGCCCACACACACACACGCACACACGCGCACACGCACACACGCACACACACACACACCACGCACACACAAATAAACACATACACACCACACACCACCCACACACGGCCACACACACACCCACACTCACACCCACACACACCAACAACACACCCACACACACACCACAACCCACACACACCCACACACACCCACACACACACCCACACAACACCCACACACACACACCACACACACGCCACACGCACACCCACACACACACACACCCACACCCACACACACACACCCCACACCACATCCACCACAAACACACACCACACACACCCACCACACCCACACACAACCCCACAACCAACACACACACACACCCACAACACAACACCCACACACACCACACAACACCCACCACACCCACACAACACCCCCCCACCCAACACACCAGACACCCACACACACACTATTTCACACACCCACACACACCCACACACAACCCACAACACGCCCACACCCACACACCCACCCACCACACACCCACACACACACACCCACCCCCAACACACCCACCCACACCCACCCAACACCACACACCCACCCACACACCCACCCCACACCCACCACCACACCCACCCACACACCGGACCACACACCCACCCACACACACACCCACACACACACACCCACACACCACCCACCGCAAACCCACCCACACACCCACCACCCACATCACCCACCATTCCCACCACACCACCACCCACACCACCCACACCCAAAACACTCACACCACAACACACACCCACGCCCCCTCACACACCCACACATCACCCACACACACACACCCACAACACCCACCCACCACCACACACCCCACACACCCACCCACACCCACACACCCACACCCACACACACACACACCCACACACACCCACACACACCCACAGACACCCACAGGCACCCACAGACACCCACACAGACACCCACAGACCCCCACAGAAACCCACAGACACCCACAGACAACCACAGACACCCACAAACACCTACACACATCCACACACACCCACACACACCCACAGACTCCCACACACACCCACACACAAACCCACAGACACCCACAGGCACCCACAGACACCGACCCACAGACACCCACAGACACCCACAGACACCCACAGACACCCACAAACACCCACACACACCCACACACACCCACACACACACCCATACACACCCACACACACCCACACACACCCACATACACCCACACACACCCACACACACACCCACACACACCCACACACACACCCACTAACACTCCCACACACACCCACACACACACACCCACACACACCCACACACACACAAAAACCAGCCAATACGATTTACGACCGTACACATAACACACACACACACCCACACACACCACACACCAGAACTCACATACCAACCACACACGCCCACACACCCACACACACCCTCACACACCCCCACACAACCCACACACACACCCACACACCACCCCACACACACCACCACACCCCACACACCAGACACCCACACACAACCACCCACACATACCTACACACATCCACACACACCCACATACCCCACACCCCCACCGCGCCCACACACCCCCAACCACTCACCCACACCCCACACAACCACCCACCACACACCCACGCCACCACACCCCACCCACCCACACACCCACACACCCACACACCCCACACCCAAACACCCACAAACCCACACACCACGCCCCCACACACCCACACCTCACACACCCTCACAACCCACCACACACACAACCACGACCACCACAGGCCCACAGACACCCACACATCCCCTACACACCCACACATCCCCACGCCCCAACACACCACAACACCCACACACCCACACACCACACACCCACACACCCACGCACCCACACACCCACACCCACTCCCCACATCCACCCCCACCCCACACCCACACCCAAGCCCACACCCCACCACACCAACACCCACACCCGCACCCACGCCCAGCCCGGCACCACCCACACCCGCACCCACACACACCCACACACACAAACACACACACAAACACACACATACACATAACCACACAAACACACACCCACACACACACCCACACACCCACACAAACACACAAACACACAAACACACACAAACACACAGGCACACAAACACACACAAGCACACAGGCACACAAGCACACAAACACACAAGCACACGAGCACACAAACACACAAGCACGCAAGCACACAAACGCACACCTACACAAACACACAACAACACACAAGCACACAAACACACCAACACACAAGCACACAAGCACACAAACACACAAGCACGCGAACACACAGACACACAAACACACAACCACACACGCACGCAAACACACAAACACAGACACAAACAGACAAACACACAAACACACAATCACACAGACACACAAACACACCAACACACTAGCACACTAACGCACTAACACACAAACGCACAAGCACACAACCACACACACAAACGCACAAACACACAACCACACAACCGCACAACCGCACAAACACACACACAAACACACAAACACACAAACACTGACACACACAAACACAAACACACACAAACACACACGCACACAAACACACAAGCACACAAACTTTGTGACACAAACACACAAACACACAACCACACAAGCACACACACAAACGCACGAACACACAATCACACAAACACACAAGCACACACTGGAAGGGTGGGAAATTCTCTTAGCTCCTGTGCACGCCACCCTGATCCCCGTAGGTCTCATGGATCCCTGCGAGGCCCCTGGAGAGCACCCACGACAGCATCCAAGGTACTGCCCAGACATCGCGGCGGCGTCGAAAGGCGGCGACACAAGGAACTGAATAATAATTTCAGACACGTGACGATGTCACTCGAGCATATTCTTGATGTATGTAAACACTGTCTGGCCTGACCAGCGTGGCATGTCTTTGAGCGTCAGCTGCTGCCCTGGGCGAGGCTGGCCTCGCGCTGTGCGAGGCGCCAGACAGCTGGCCAAGAAACGTTTTGAACATAACGGCACGTGACAGAGATACGCGTGCAGACAAACACGTATACATAGAAGGCAGGCTGTGTGCAACAGAAAAAGTATGATTGTCTCAAAGCACGTTGGCGTGTGAGCTAGTGTCAAACACGCACTTCTGAAACTACACCCGAGAAGGTGTATTCGCATCTCTGGGCAGCCATTACGCTGCACAATAAATGTATACAACGATCGTAGAATCCAGAAGCACATGTGAGAAACTGCAGAACTCGTAATCTACAAACAGAAACACACACAAGCCTCCTCAAACAGAAAGGTGGGACACCGAACAATCACAACGAAACTTCAACTGCGGGTCTTGAGAGACAGACTCTGGATCCAAAGTTTCATCGCCATGCTGTCACCACCGGTTGGCACCCCTCCACATGATTGTCGTATCTGCCAATGCATCTGGCCAGAATAATTGCTGTCCTCTATCACAGTATTCCATGAACCACGTCATAAGCGTACTCGCTGTAGTCATTATCCCCATGGTTGCAGACGGATCTTTGGCGCAAGTCGACTACTCGAAACCAGAGGGAGCAATGCTTGGTATCGGGCTAGCTTGTCCTAGAAGGGAGCTTCCTGCACTCCACTTGCACACTGCAATCGGTACGATCGTCAGCATATTCATGCATATCTGCTCTAACGCTTGTTCCAAAGCGTAACGAGCGTCAATGATCAGGTAGGCACACTGCAAACCAAACCATATCATCAGAAACAACCGCCATGCGTTGCATCATACGTCCAAAGGACGGCACAGAACACCACTGAACATGACCTGTGGCCTTTGGCGACGGCTGGTGACTGGTTCACGGGATCACAATGGTCTGGAGGCTCTTGTCGGCAGACTCTTGTCGGCCACCGTGCCCTCTTCCGTGATGCGACTGAACATGAACTCGCCAATCTGCTTGAGACCGAGGTTATTGACATCTGAGAGAGCGTGATCCACCGCCGCTTTACTGTGGAAAATTGCCAACCTTTTCCTCCGGAGCCCGGGGGTCGCCCCCCCCCCCCCCCTCCGAAAATCCCCCTCCCCCCCCACTGCTGACCTCCCCCCCCCCCCCCCTTCCCCCGGCAAAAACCCACCCCCCCCTCCCCTAACCCCCCCCCCCCCCCCCCCCCCCCGCTCGAAAACCGGGGGGTCACTACCGGTTCGAACCCCTCCCCCCCCCCCCCCCCCCCCTTCCGATCCGGAAAACCGGGGGGGCCACTACCGGTTCGAACCCCCCCCCCCCCCCCCCCCCCCCTACTCACCGCCAGCAAACGACTCCCGGTCCCCACCACCGTCCGCATCACATCCCCCACTGGTGTTCCCAGCACCACTGTCCTCACCACCGCTGTCCCCACTGGTTCCACCACCGCCCCTACTGTCCCCACCAGTGGCCCCACCACTGTCGCACTGTCCCCGCTGTCCCCAGAACTGTTCCCACCACGGTTCCACTCTCTCCCCACTGTCTCCACGGCCCCAACCACTGCCCGACTATCCCCACTGTCCCCACTGTCCCACTGACTCCTCCGCTGTCCCACTGAGCTGTCCCACTGTTCCCACCACTGTCCCCACTGTCCCCACCACTGTCCCCACTGTACCTCTGTCCCATTGTCCCACCGCCGTCCTCGCCACCGCCTTCACCACTGTCCCCACCACCATTGTACCCTCCACTGTCCCACTGTTTCCACCTCATTCCCATTGTCCCCACACCACTGTCCCCACCACCACCGTCACCACCACTGTCCACTGTCCCCCCCTGTTCCCACCATTGTCCCCACCACTGTCCCCACCACTACCGTCCCCACCACCACTGTCCCACTGTCCCACTGTCCCCACCACTGTCCCGCTATCCCCTCACCACTGTCCCCACCAACACCGTCCCCACCACTGTCCGCACCCCCACTCGGTTTTCGAGGGAGGGGGGGGTTCGAACCGGTAGTGACCCCCCTCGGTTTTCCGGATCCGGAGGGGGGGGGGGGGGGGGTGGGGGGGGGGAGGGGTTCGAACCGGTAGTGACCCCCCCCCCTTTTCATGATGAGCAGGGGGGGGGGGGGGGGGAGGGGTTCGAACCGGTAGTGACCCCCCCCGGTTTTCCGGAGGGGGGGGGGGGGGTTCGAACCGGTAGTGACCCCCCCCGGTTTTCCGCCAGCAGCGGTAGAACACGCTCTTTCTGACATCTGCTTCCTTGGCACCAAGGGAGATAAGCTTGGCGCGCCACTGACTGAGCAACTTGTTCTTCTGAAGGGCTCCCCACCACTCTGCAAAGGGCATCTTATCTGACGCGTCCGATACAGCTTGAGCAACGGCAATGCTCGAGGCACGCTCACCTCCAGCTCCCAGGGTGGCAAGACCCGAGTCATGGAGGCCCTTGGGGATGTCCTTGGACTCCTCGACGGGCACGGTCTCCGCAGACTGGAATAGTAGCTGCGGGCCACGAGGACTGCCACCTGGGAGGTGAGCTCATGAACGAGCGCAACTCAGAGAATATATCCTCGATGGTGTTCTGAGTCTCCTCCACCGTCCTCTGAAGACCTCCAAGCTACTTCCCTCGGGCGCCTACCGTGTCGGACACCAGTAAATTTAGCCCTCAGCTTTTTGAAGGCTGGGTGGTTCTCCAAATCAAAGGGCTCGTTGAACAGCTCATGTAGACACTTGATAGTGCTGGTGAGCCGTGTGTCGGGCGGGCTCTTGTTGGAACGATTCTCCAAGAGTTGCGTCACTGCTTGCACCAGGTCCGTGGCTACCTCGGGTGTCGGTGACTGGCCAGTAGGAGCAGAAGGGGTCGTTCCCGTAGGATTTGAAGCCGCTGAGTTGTGCTGGGCTAACATCTGCGCGACCTGGCTCATCTGTCTCATCGCCTGCATCTTCGACATCATGCTTTGCCGCTGCGATGCTATCCCTCCGAACTGACCCTCGCTGCCGCCGCCGCCCCCGTACCCCCGCGACCTGCCTCCTTTTCCACCTTTTGACCATGTCTGGCCGCCCATGGTGTGGACTGGAGGTGTGGGTGGGGAAGGAGTTGCACCGGACTGACGAGCACGTACAAGCTCACTGGTTGCAGCAGAAGCGGCTGTAGTAGACGAGGGAGGTGACAGAAGGTGGGGGCAAGTCTGGAACGCAAGCTGGACACAAAAAAAATGTATTGGGGTCCTGGGGGAAGAGCCATACTCCAGATTTCGTCATTAGGGAGCACGGATAGCCTAGGCGAAGATACACCAACACATCCACACAATACAAGAGGACCAGGTTCTCCTGGGCGATGCCAAACCGTTCCCAACGCCGAATACGACCTTTAAGTTCACTACGATGTTGTGAAACCTGCCGTCGAGTCAGAACGCCCAAGCATGGATGGATGCTATGTTTTGCGCTACTCGAAACATCCCCCGTCAACGCAAATGCCTCATTCTTATGATTTCAATAAACCAATAGACTATTGAAAGCTTCATGTAGCTCCATTTCCAAGTATGGGAAAATCACACTGTCCAGTAGAATATGCCGAGTATCAACAATATCGAAAACAACTGCTTTTCCACACACGTCATGTATATGTAAGTGTAGGCATTTATGACATATAGTATAGGACGGGAGGAGGAGATCATCCACATACCGCTTGCATGAAATTCTCCGTTGTCTGTTTTTTTTTTCACGCAGCATCAGACAGGTACTCGCACTCCGAGAGCAGTATATGCAAGCTGATCGGGCTTAGAGGTCCGCCAATCGGGATGCCCTGCAATTGCGTGCGACAGAACCCTGCGCACAGGAACAACCGAAAGCCCATGAATCCTAGAAGGGCTCGACGTAGCGTAGACATGGTCGAAATCGTACCACCTGGGAATACGTGAGCTCGGCGAGACTTCGGCACCGAGATACATCGATATGGTAGCCGATGTTTGACACGCCTGAAGAGACTATCAATCGAAATACGTTCCAAGCGAATAGCTTCGTACGTTTGGCCTGCATCTGCTACGCAAGCACCAGGTACATGCATTATATCATTACACCGAGCGCATCGTTGCGATTTAGAAGTCTCCAGAAGTTCCAGCTCATATTTTATTTCGTCCAAAGCCGAGTCCAGACCCCGAAACGACCAGCCAGGAGTAACGACATCGACCAGGTATGTTATGGCTTTGCCCATACATCTAAACAAACTACGACCAGGGAACTTCACGAAGCTGCAGATGTCACGAACACACGAGTGCGATGCCATAGAATACCGGTGACGACCGTGGGGTGGGCATGTAGGCGAGGGGTCCCAGCATTTTAGTTTTTATTTAATCGCTTCGCTCATTCCGCCGGCCCGTATTGTGCCATCGCAGGCGTTTGCTTGCGCGTTCGTGGCCTCTTGGAGCCTCGGTGGGGCCGTTTGGGGCCTCTTGGCGCCTCTTTTTAGGCCTCTTGGAGAACTCGGGAGGCCTCCAGGGGGCCTCCTGAGCTCTCGTGACGGTCTCTTGGGGGGCTTTCGGCGGGCTCTTGGCGGTATTTGTTGGTCCTCTTGGGGCCTGGGGCCTGACGTTGTTGGTCCTCTTGGGGCCTCACGGGAGCTTATTGGGGCGTCTTGGGGGTGTCTTGGAGAGTCTCTTGGGGCCTCTTTCGGGGTCCTGGGCGCCTTCTGGGGCGGAGGGCTCGATTTTTCAGTTCTCGGTTCCCTTCTTGAGCCCCTCTTGGGCCCGTCTTGGGGCCTCTTGGTCCGCCTTGGGCAGCACTTGGGCCGTCTGGGGGGCGCTCTTGGGCCGCTCCGGGGCCGTCTTGGGAGCCTCGTGGGCCGTCTTGGAGCAGTCTTGAAGGCCTCTTGGGCCCTCTTGGAGCGTCCGGAAGCGAAAAGGCCAGAACGCAAAAAACATAGAAAAAACAATGAATTTTGGCAATTTGGGGCCCTCTTCGGAGGCCTCTTGGAAGGCCCTTGGAGCGTCTTGGAGGCCTCTTGGGCTGTCTTGGGGCCATCTGGGGCGTCTTCGGGCGATCTTTGGCCGTCTCGGGCCTCTCTTGGACCGTCTAGAAAGCTTCTCGGGGCCCTCTTGGACCGATCTGGAGCCCTCTTGGACTCCGAAACAGAACTCCGGCATCTCTGACCCGACCTTGCCGGGACCTTGCCGGGACCTTGCCGGGGTACTTTTCGTCCGGGGACCCCCAGGGGCCGCCCCGCGCGCGCGAACTAGAAATACTGTTAACCAGGTACCGGAGATCTTAGCACGCCCTGGCCCGTTGGGCCGGCGAATTCGTGAGGTAGGCGTGCGGGATGCTCCTGCGAGATATAGGACTTTCACCCTCGTTTAAGTAGGGACTTGGGACCGACGAGTCGAAGCACAATCTATACCAATCCACGATATTATTAACGGATGAGGCTGAGAGAGACCAACGGCATGGAGCACGGGCGACCACTGCAAGCCAGCGGAGAAGCATCGCCCGCGGTGCAACAAACCAGACCGTTGCTGTGATGCCCTTGCTCTGCGTGCAAGCTCGTCGCACATCTGCTGGCATGCCCGTAGGGAAAGAGTAGGGGGAGGAGGTTCATGACATGGGGAAAGCAGGAGACGATCGAGCAAATCCACACCAATCGCCTGGGATGCCAGCCATCGTGCGCAAGCTGAGCGGGCATTCTTAGCCAGTTCGTCTGCTGATGCATCAGGGTATGGGAACGCCATAACCTTTGGCAGCCTCCTCGAAATCCTCCGTCGGTAAATCTTGGGTGCGCTCTAGACTTAGTTCCTGCAAGCGACTGGACATTGAATTGTATTTTTGACGTGGCGTCTGGGGAAAAGCAACCGAAACCGAAAGCTGTGTTGTGCATTTTGGGTCCAGTAAGGTCGGGTACTCTGGAGCTCGTGGAAGACCTGCTGGAGCCATTTGCGAACGCGTTTAGCTTAAGTTTGATTGGAGATCTTGATATGGGTAGGTCTTGGCCTCGGATAACCAACCATTCTTAGGAATTCCCCCAGACATCCCTGAACTCGTAGTCTATCTTGGTATTGAGGTAGTACAGCTGTAAGCTGCCAAAAGAGATACAACCTATCAAATTCATTGCGGTGATGTAGGAGGCGCTGCCATACAATCTCATTCGGCTTTAAAGCTGCCCATCGCAGGAACAGCAACAGTGAGCAATTGTGCACATCCAATGGGCCGTACTCGTGCGTGCGTTGCGCATGGCGTGTCAGGAAGAAGTCGTAGGTGAGGGGGGATTCCTCATATAATACCTTGTCAAACTCTACGTGCAGTAAGATACCGTTCGTAGCCCATGGAGCGCATCACGAGCCTATCCATACGATCATCCCTCTAAAGTTGTGCCCTTTAGTTCATCCCCTCGCTCCTCTGGGTGCCGACGTGCACGACGATTCCGACGATGCTTGTGTGAGCGCAAGTGTGACTGAGCATGGCCAACAAACTTGGTTTATCCGAAACCGTTGGCCTTTGGCCGACAGAATTGAATGCGCGCTGATTCGACGGCTTTGACCGTGGCACTCGTAGCCGTCGCCAGCACAAGAAAGAACAGCCCTTGATCACGACCAAGAAGTAACTTCCTAAACCGAGCAGGTGTAGGGAGATCCACGGAGACCCTATAGAGACCACGTAGATGTTCTCGAAATCTACCAGAGAGTCCACTACAAGCACCCGTGCATATGCAGACGCCCTGCCCGATGTATTGGGCCCTCGAGCCCACTAAGTAAACGAGACTCGTAGCTTTGTTCCCAACCATCCTGTGGTGTTGGGTCCTCGTTTTGAAGAGACGTCGCCCCGCGTTCTCCTCCCCTCCTCTGCCCCCTCCTCGTGCTACCGCCCACATGCGTCCAGCACACCCAGTACAGCGTTTCGTGGCCCTCCTCCCCCTCCTCCCGGCGTTTCCAGTACAGCGTTTCGTGGCCCCACAGGGAGCCCCACCGAAGGTCCCAGTGCTACCGTCCGCCTGCGTCCCGCACACCCAGTACAGCGTTTCGTGGCCCCATAGGGAGCCCCACTGAAGGTCCCAGTGCTACCGTCCGCATGCGTCCCGCACGCCCAGTTCAGCGTTTCGTGGCCCCATAGCGAGCTCCACCGAAGGTCCCAGTGCTACCGTCCGCATGCGCCCCGCACACCCAGTACAGCGTTTCGTGGCCCTCCTCCCCCTCCTCCCTGCGGTTCACCCACCCAGTACAGCGTTTCGTGGCCCCACAGGGAGCCCCACCGAAGGTCCCAGTGCTACCGTCCGCATGCGTCCCGCACACCCAGTACAGCGTTTCGTGGCCCCATAGGGAGCCCCACTGAAGGTCCCAGCGCTACCGTCCGCAGGCGTCCCGCACACCCAGTACAGCGTTTCGTGGCCCCATAGGGAGCTCCACCGAAGGCCCCAGTGCCCTCGTCCGCATGCGTCCCGGAAGCCCAATGTGGCATCTTCACCCACCCAGTGCAGCGTTTCGTGGCCCCATAGGGGGCTCCACCCAAGGCCCCAGTGCCACCGCCCGCATGCGTCCGGGAAATGTAATTTGGCAATCTCACCCGCGCGGTGCAGCGTTTCGAGGCCCCATAGGGGGCTCCACCGAAGCCCCCAGTGGGACCGTCCGCATGCGTCCCGGAAACCCAATTTGGCATTTTCGCTCACTCAGTAGAGCGCTTCGTGGCCCCATAGGGAGCTCCACCGAAGCCCTCAGTGGGACTGTCCGCATGCGTCCCGGAAACCCAATTCGGCACACCACCCACACAGTACAGCGTTCCCCCCCGCCCAGTGCAGCGCTTCGTGGCCCCATAGGAAGCTTCACCGAAACAGATATTCACAATTACGGTACCCACAACTGCATATGGTTCGGACCTTCGCCAGGATAATTTTTGGCATTCCAGCGGCCCGAAATGCATTGCCTTTGGACTTGGAGAAACCGAACCATTTCCAGAGTGTGTAAGATGTAAGGAGCCCCAGGACGTTGGAAAGCTTCCCAGAGAGGAGTCGGGAGTCCTCGGGAAAACCGAACAGCACGCTGTTGGAGCCTACGACCTCCTGTCCACATAGCATGCAATCTGCATATTGACAGTGCAATTGAAACCGTGACTGCTATATGCTGTGCATCTGGGGGTAGGTTCGCATTGGGTGCTTCAATCAACCTCATCAAACGCAGCTGAAAAAAGCGTCAAGGCTGAGATGAACATCTCCGAAGGTACAGGAACTCAAATCTGCCATAACGTTGCGGTAAGTATACGTTGAAGAGGCTTCGCATTTGGTCTTGTTAGAAATTCAAAATCAAGATGTAGGTTGACTGTCCAACTACAGAGTCCGTTCACGACAGCATAGGCCGATGAGGTAAGTGCAGTTCCACGTAGGTTGGGAAAGTCGCGGCTGGAACTTACATCAGTGCGCATGACTTCATCGGCTTGATCTTGAATGGAAGCCCCGACAGCAACTTCGCACCGACCACTCATGAGCATGAAGATGAAAATAATATAATGTGGCCGAACCCACCGTGCGAAGTTGTTTGTCCGTTGATATGAACAATGGCGTCTGCGGTACACTGAAAGACTTGCTCGCAGCTCCGATCCCGACACCAGCGCACTGAAAGAATGAGAAATACTCCTAGCTCCTGTGCACGCCGCCCTGGCCCCCGTAGGTCTCGTGGATCCCTGCGAGGCCCCTGGAGAGCACCCGAGACAACATCCAAGGTGCTGCCCAGACATCGCGGCGGCGGCAGAAAACGGCGACATAAGATATTGAATAATCATCTTTAGACACGTGACGATATCACTCGAACATATTCTTGAGTTATGTTAACACTGTCTGGCCTGACTATCGTGGCATGTCTTTGAACGTCAGCTGCTGCCCTGGGCGACGCTGGCCTCGCCCTGTGCGAGGCGCCAGGCAGCTGGCCAAGAAACGTTTCGAATAAAACGGCACGTGGCAGAGATACGCGGGCAGACAAACACGTATACATAGAAGGCAGGCTGTGTGCAACAGAAAAGTATGATTGTGTCAAAGCATGTTGGTGTGTGAGTTAGTCTCAAACATATTTCTGAAACTACACCCGAGAAAGTGTATTCGCATCTCTGGACAGCCCATACACCGCACCATAAATGTATACAACAATCGTAGAATACAGAAGCACATGTGAGAACCAGCTGAAAGCGCAATCTACAACCAGACACACACCACACACAACACACGCACACACAACACACACACAACACACACAACACACAACACACAACGCACACAACACACACACACGCACGCACGCACGCACGCACACACAACACACACAACACACAACACACACACACACCACACACGCAACACACAACACACAACACACACACACGCACAACACACACACGCACACACACGATAGTGAAGCCGAAGAGACGTATTGGTCACGATTCTCAAAGCTGTGGGCGTCCCCCTCCTCCTCTTACTCCACTGTCGTCAGATCCTCGAAGTCCTCGAACTTCAGAAAAGAACAGACAAGACAGCAGAGCAGGAAAGTAAACGAGACAAGACCACTCAACTCCAAGAAATTCTGATTCAGCACGGTGTTCTGCCAGCAACCGCCCGAGCGAGACTTCCTTTGAGCACGGTCTGCCGTCGCGACGACTCGGGAGGCCTGAGCCTCTGAAAACAGGCCTGAACATCAAACGGCAGCAGAGAAGGCACAAGCATATAATGAATACAGCTGGCACATTAATAGGGGATATACAGTTGTGGTCACACAAACCATGCAACACATGCCTAGCCCGCCGACACCATCAGATTGGAGATGGTGTCACCTAAAGCTGTTGAGACCGAACCTTTGGCCCGAGACCTCCCCCAAGAGCATTAGTACGCTAGAATATTACATCCGAGAGCAAAACAAGCTAGAATCGAGGCATATGATGAATCTAAACTGGAAAAGGAAATACACGTACACACACGCACACACGCACGCACGCACGCACACACAACACACAACTCACAGCACACAGCACACAACACACAACACACAACACACAACACACAACACAACATACCATAACACAACACACAACACACACAACACAACACAACACACGCACACGCACACGCACACGCACATACGCACACACACAAACACACACACACACACGCACACACAACAACACACACACCCACACACACACACCCACCCACCCACCCACGCACGCACGCACGCACGCACGCACGCACGCACGCACACACACACACACCCTCACACACACACGCTCACACACACACACACGTATTCACACGTATTCACACACATACACACACGCACGCACACACAGACACACAGACACACAGACACACAGACACACAACACACACACACACGCACACACACACCACACACACATCTCGTGGCCCCAGAGCAAATGCCACCGAAGACCCCAATGGCATGTTCTGCATGAGTGCCCCGCCCAGGTCTGCACACGCCTCATACGTTTCGCGGCCCCAAAGGAGTTTCCCCTCCTCTGCCTCACCTGCCTTGCGATATCCAGACCTGCACATGCTTCATATGGTTGGGCCTTCGCCAGGACAGTTTGAACTTCCCTGGGCCGCGCTGAAGGCGTCTTGTGGTGTCTTGCGGGAACTTTTTTGAAGCTTTTGGTGGGTCGCTGCCCCGTCTTGGGCTGGTCTTTGCTTAGGGTGGCGGCTGTGCCCCGTTTGGGGGCGGCTTGGTGCCTAGTTTCGTGGGCTGCTCTTTGTTGAGCCTTGCGGCGGCTCCGCCCCATGGCGGCCCCGCTTCATGCCAGCACGCCCCTCCTCGCACTTATCTAAGGCGTTCCACCGGCGGCATCGGAGGCAAGGTCTGCATGGCGCCGGCCTGCCGATGTCTGCACACCCCTCACGCATGTCGTGGCCGCACAGGGAGCCCCACCGACTGCCTCAGTGGAAGGTCTCCGCATGGCGGCGCTCCGCCCAGTTGCGCACCCCCCTCACAAGATTCGTGGCTCCAGAGGGGGCTCCACCGAGGCCCCCGTTGTTTTGTTAGTCCCCTGCCTTAGTCCTACCTGCCTTGTGTGGTACTCGCGCCTGCACATGGCTGGGTCATTTGCCAGGCTAGTTTTCTTCACTCCCCTCTTTTTGGAGCCTCCTGGATGCCTCTTGGGGTGCCTTTTTGGGCCTCTCGGTGACGAATGTTCTGCGCAATGCAGAGCGTCGCACCTCGAATTGTAGCTGTCTGGCCTCTCGGCTCTCGCCAGCTTGCCACACATGTGCAGGACAATCTCTTTTTCCATTTTTGTTATCACCCTCATCTCTCTTCTGCGTTTTCATTGCATTGTTAGTTTGTCTCTCTCTCTCTCTCTCTCTTCTGACGCCCCGCAAGCTTTCGCAGTAGGCGATCCATGGATCCAGCGCTCTCGCAGCTACCATTGTCGAGAAAGGCAGCGTCTGCGTAGGTGTGCATAACTTCTCTCATCTGGCCCAAGCTCAAGCCAGGCTGAGTTGCTTAAGATTTGTCAGTCTATCATTTTCTATGATACCAGAGAGAAGTCCCAATCATTATCTTTTTGGGGCTATGGGGCTATAGGGCTATGGGGCTATGCGGCTATGGGGCTAGCGGATTCACATGGTTCGGTTAGCTTCGCCGCCGATTTCGGCGGCCCTCCCGGGGGCCCGGGGGCCCGGGGGCCCGGGAGCTGCGTCGCCGATTTCGGCGGCCCGCCCGGGTGCCCGGGTGCCCGTGCCCGGGTGCCCAGGTGCCCCATGGCCCTATAGCCCTATAGCCTTTTTGCCCTATAGCCCTACAGCCCTATAGCCGTACAGCCCTTCAGCCCTATAGCCCTACAGCCCTTATAGCCCAATAGCCCCATAGCCCTATAAGCCTACAGCCCCATAGCCCTATAGCCCAATACCCCTATAGCCTTATAGCCTTATAGCCAAATAACCCTATAGCCCTATAGCCCAACAGCCCAATAGCCCTCTAGTCCTCTAGCCCTCCAGCCCTATAGCCTCATAGCCCCATAGCCCTATAACCCTATAGCCGCATAGCCCCCCAAAAGATTGTGATTGGGGTTTCTCTCCGGTATCATGGGGAGTTTTCGATGCCCAGGGTAGTCTCCATCAGCTGCGTCTCGTCCGTGTTCGATGGTTTGCCACAGTTCTCGGAAGTTTTCGATGCCCAGGGTGGTCTCCATCAGCCGCACCTCGTCGAGGGCGTTCCGGGCGTGCCTGGATTGTCCCAAGCGGCCGCCGGAGAGCCGAGCTGGCCAACAACTGGGGGGGCAACGTCAGGGGGGGGGGGATGGGCTCTGGGGGAGGGGTGCATCGCCCCCCGACTTCTGCTTGACCCAAAAGGAGGTCCAGCTGAAAGGGGTGGTGCAACAGATTTGGTGCAATAGGTGTGCGGGGTTGCAGTCGAATTGGGGCGTGCAGTGCATTACGGTGCGCAAATGCCTTGTTGGGCTTTCGCGTGCAATGCATTCGTTGTCATGCAGTGCGATACTATTCTCCGTCGCAGTACATTTGTAATAGAGTTGCCCCGAGTCTATTGCACCACCCTCTTTCTGCTGGACCCCCTGTTGGGTCGACCAAAGATAGGCCCAGGGGGTGGGGTGCACCGACCCCCGATCGTCCATCGATTACTGACAGGGGGCCCGATCGTCCACCCCCCGCTCAGGATCTTGCGGATTTGCTATCGGGCGCCTTTCGCCGATCTGCTGGCGACGTATCCGCGAGTCCAGGCCGATGGTTCCGCCAGAGGAGGAAAACGTACCCATACCGCTACCCTTCGCCCGTTTTCCCTTTTTGGGGCCTCCTGGGAGGCTCTCGTCGCCACCGCTGGATTCGCCCCGCAGCCTTGGTCGGAAACCACCCCGGGAGAGGTCCGTGGAGAAGCGGTATCAGTACCTTTTGGCGTCCCCACTCAGAGGGCGGGTGTGAGGACTGCAGGGAAGCTGGAAGAAGAGGCTGGGGTCCGTTGCAGCCCCTGCCAGGGTTTCCAGCCCCGGCTATTTCCACCTGGATTGGAGTTCGTGCTTCCAGTTTGTCCGGCTCCTCTGTCGCGGTCTGTGGATTGCCGTGGCCATGGGCCATGCAGTCTCCCAGGCGTCGTGGCCTCTTCTGTGGGCCCTCTCGTCCGCGCACCTTGACCGGGCCGTGATGCGCTCCCCCCGTCTTCCTTCACCGAGCGTGCTCCACTAATTACTCGCAGAGTGCCCACTCGCAAGTGCCCGAAGACCACACACTTCTGCCCCAGACGCAGTGGCTCGCAAGCCCTCCCCCCGCGGCGGATCTGGGCCAGCTGCGAGCAGAGTTGCCTTGCAAGGAGTGGAGCGCACGTGTCTTTGCCTTCCCCCCTTCCCCCCTTCGGCGCACGAGTCCAGGCCGGGTCGGCGTCGGGCCCGGGCCTCCAGGCGTCGCGACACAGGCGAGGACCACCGCGGGCGCGCTCTGAGACGCCGCGGGCGCCGCGCGTCTCTCGTCGTGGCCTCCGCGGCTCCTCGCCCTCGCCCTGCCGCCTGCGCTTGCGCCTGTGCCTGCGCAGCGGCGTGCCGCTGTCGCGGCTGCCGCTGCGCTGCTCGTCGCGAGCAGTCGGGGCCCTGAAGACTGAGCCAAGGGATGAAAAACCACCCGGACCCGACGATTGCCCTGCCCTGCCTGATCCCTTCTTTTGGGTGGGTTCACCAAAACCGCCTCGCGCGTCGGGGCGATTATTGTTATCGGGGTGGAAGTTCTGCCCTCTGGTGAGCCACCTCGGGCTCGAGAGGGGCTCGGGAGTCCTGGGCCGCTTCTCCGATCCAGGTCGGGGAACCTCTTCGCTCAGGAGAGGCCCGCTGTGGCTAGGCCCCGTTCGTTACTGATGCCTGCCTCGTGGCAGCACGCTGGCTGTGCGCTTCTCGGCACGCCCCTCGCGCAGATCGTGCCCCACACAGGGCTTCGCCTGCGGCCTCCGGGGGCGCGGCCGCGCGCGCTGCCGCTCGCTGCGCGCCCCTCGCGCGGGTCGTGGCACACAGGGAGCCTGGCATTCAGAGTCGAACGCATCCGTTGTAAAGCGGCGCAGGCGCAGGACCTCGGCAGGTGGGCCAAACGACTGACACGAGGCACGGTTCGTTCGCGCGCAAAATCACAGGCTGCTTCACGGAAACTAGCCATACCCGCGGGAGCTAATCATACAGGATGCCAGCGTTGGGTGGATGTTGGGGCCGCCGATGGGCTGGGGGTGGATGCTTTGTCACCGCCGAGCGGCTGTGCTGGGGCCATCGGGGGCTGCAGTGGGGGCCTTTGCGAGATCTCTTGTGGCGTCTTCCAGTCGTAAGCCAAGATTTAGCGCATCAGGTGTGCTTGAGAGGATGTGGGCCGTTTGAGACTCGTCGTGGGCATTTTTCAGGCCATCCTGAAGGCTGTGTTGGGCGTCTCTTGGGGGTCCTGCGGATCCGGGTTGGGGTCTCTTTGGGGGTTCGGGGGCCCTCTCGGCACTCGACCTTGGGGTACAACGACGCCGTCTTGGGGCCATCTTCGTGCTGGGCTGTTTGGGAGCTATCGCTGGCCGTTGTCAAGGATGGCGCGATTGTCATGCAAGTGGTCGGCAGATCTGGCGCGGTTATGTGGGGGGCGAGGGGCGCACTAACATAATGTGTACATCACATGCGCAGCTGGTAACGTATCCCATTTACGGACCCATTGCGTTTTGTTGTTGTTGTTGTTGTTGTTGTTGTTGTTGGTGTTGGTGTTGGTGTTGGTGTTGGTGTTGGTGTTGGTGTGGTTGTTGTTGTTGTTGTTGTTGTTGTTGCTGTTGCTGTTGTTGTTGTTGTGGTTGTGGTTGTGGTTGTTGTTGTTGTTGTTGTTGTTGTTGCTGTTGCTGTTGTTGTTGTTGTTGTTGTTTTTGTTTTTTGGAGGCTACGCCCAACAACCGAGCTCCTAGTCTGCTGCTCCGTCGCAGTCCGGCCGTGGATACACACCGCGTCGTGAGCACGGTCAGACAAGTGCTCTGTCCGCTCTTGGGGCGTCTTCGGGGTGTGCTGGGGCAGTTTCGAAGTTTCTTGGGGGCCTTGTGGACCCTCTTCGGTGACAGGCGTGGTGGGGGGGGATGCTGGGGAGGTTTTTGCAGGGTGGGTGGCCCGCATGAACCTATATGCCCAGGAGGTCCAGGAGGCTGGCGGTGTCAGGCGTGGATGGGGGGGTGGCCGGGCACGTCTTTTGCAGGGTGGGTGGCCTTCAAGAACCTATATGCCCAGGGGTCCAAGAGGCTGGCGGTGTCAGGCGTGGTGGGGGGGATGCCAGGGAGGTTTTTGCAGGGCGGGTGGCCCTCAAGAACCTATGCCCAGGGGGTCGGGAGGCTGGCGCTGTCAGGCGTGGTGGGGGGGGGGGCAGAGGGGTTTTTGCAGGGTGGATGGCCCTCAAGAGCCTATGTCCAGAGGCTGGCGGTGTCAGGCTTGGGGGGGGGAGGGCTGGGGAGGTTTTTGCAGGGTGGGTGGCCCTGAAGAACATATGCCCGGAGGGTCTAGGAGGCTGTAGGGGTCAGGCGTGGATGGGGGGATGCCAGGGAGGTTTTTGCAGGGTGGGTGGCCCGCATGAACCTACATGCCCAGGAGGTCCAGGAGGCTGGCGGTGTCAGGCGTGGTGGGGGGGATGCCGGCGAGGTTTTTGCAGGGTGGGTGGCCCTCAAGAACCGATGCCGAGGGGGTCCAGGAGGCTGGCGGTGTCAGGCGTGGTGGGCGGGGATGCCAGGGAGGTTTTTGCAGGGTGGGTGGCCCTCTAGAACCTATGCCCAGCAGGTCCAGGAGGCTGGCGATGTCAGGCGTGGGGGGGGGGCGGGGGCCGGGGAGGTTTTTGCAGGGTGGGTGGCCCGCAAGAAAATATGGCCAGAGGGTCCAGAAGGCTGGCGGTGTCAGGCGTGGTGGGGGGAATGCCAGGGAGGTTCTTGCAGGGTGGGATGCCCTCAAGAACCTATGCCCAGGAAGTCCAGGAGGCTGTCGGTGTCAGGCGGGGTTGGGGGGGTGGCCGGGCACGTCTTTTGCAGGGTGGGTGGCCTTCAAGAACCTATATGCCCAGGGGTCCAAGAGGCTGGCGGTGTCAGGCGTGGTGTGGGGGGGGTGCCGGGGAGGTTTTTGCAGCATGGGTGGCCCTGAAGAACCTATGCTCACAGAGTCCGGGAGGCTGGCGGTGTCAGGCGTGGTGAGCGGGGATGCCAGGGAGGTTTTTGCAGGGTGGGTGGCCCTCAAGAACCTATGTCCAGGAAATCCAGGCGGCTGGCGGTGTCAGGCGTGGGGTGGGTGCTGGGAGGTTTTTGCAGGGTGGGTGGCCCTAAAGAACATATGCCGAGGGGGTCCAGGAGGCTGGCGGTGTCAGGCGTGGTGGGGGGGTGCCCGGGAGGTTTTTGAAGGGTGGATGGAGTCCAGGAGGCTGGCGGTGTCAGGCGTGGTGGTTGCCGGGGATGTTTTTGCAGGGTGGGTGGCCCTCAAGAACCTATGCCCAGGAAGTCCAGGAGGCTGGCGCTGTCAGGCGTGGGGTGGGTGCTGGGGAGGTTTTGCAGGGTGGGTGGCCCTCAAGAACCTATGCCGAGGGGGTCCAGGAGGCTGGCGGTGTCAGGCGTGGTGGGGGCGGGTGCCGCGGAGGTTTTTGCAGGGTGGGTGGCCCTCAATGCCAGGGAGGTCCAGGAGGCTGGCGGTGTCAGGCGTGGTAGGGGGGGTGCCGCGGAGGTTTTTGCAG
>CAUYUJ010014449.1:43597-66097 GCA_963575745.1 Prorocentrum cordatum | reverse complement strand
CGGCCCTTCGGGCGGTGGCACTTCCGAGCGTCATCCAGATGTTGGAAGACGCTCGGGCGTGTCACTGGGTCGGACCCCCCGATGGGTTCTCGGTGGCGGTGCTCTCCGCCTCCGATTCAGTGGCTGACGCCGCACCGCCGACCCCTTGGGGCGGCAGTAAGAGTGAAAAAACGGAGTTTGCGGAATGCGCGCGATTCCTGGGGAATCTTGGGGTTTCAGTTTCTTGGGATTTCGTCGGAGGCGGTTGGCAGATCGCGGCTCTGCTCGTGGACTTCTTTGGGCTCTCCTGGCAGCACTTTTGAGGCCTCTTGGGAGCCGTGTTGAGGCCTCTAGTGGCCTCTTCTGGGCCTCTCGGGGGCCTCGTGGGAGCCTCTTGGGGGCTTCTTGGCGCCTCCTCAGGTTTTTTCGGGGCCGAGGGCTCGAAATGTCCATTCGGCTTCCCCTCTGGGCCTCCTCTTGGGGCCCTCCAGGGCTGTTTTGGAGGCTTCTGGGGTCGTCTTGGGGCGCACTTCGGCCGTCTTGGAGCCCTCTTGGGCGCCTCTTGGGCTATCTTGGGTCGATCTTGAAGGCTTCTTGGGCCATTGTGGGCATCGTGGAAGCCCAAGAGGCGAATGTGCTAAACATCTACGTTTTCCCTCGGGAATGGGACGATTTTTGCTTCTGGAGGGCCTCTTGGGACGCCTCTTGGTGGCTTCTTAGGGCGTCTTGGGGGCCTCTGGGACCGTCTGGAGGCAATCTTGGGCGTCTTGGAGGGATCTTTCGACGACTCGTAGCCCTCTTGGACCGTCTGGAGGGCGTTTTGGGGCCCTCGTGGCCCGTTTTGGGGCCCCCTGAGGTCCACCCCTACCCCTCCAAACCGGCCAGACTGGGCTCCCGGGGGAGGGGTTTGGGGAGGGGGACGCATCTCACACGCCGTGACCCCAAGGGGTCGGCGGATTTTCATCCTAAGTTGGTTCTTGACCGTCCCGGGGCCCAGCAGAGGCACCTATGGACGCCAGGAAGATGGCAAAAGCTGTGCGGCGTGTTCTTCCACTGCGTGAGGGGGTCTGGGCATCTCCTAGGTCCTCATCTCGGCGTTCACGCTCGAGAGGAGCGTGGTGTGTGGCCTGTTCGGCGACGACAGGCCCGAGCCGCCACCTCTGGAGCGCCCGCGCCTGTTGCAGGAGGAGGTGATCAGGAGCAATTGAAGGGGGGGAATTGGCTCAGGGGGGATGCATCGACCTCCAATCGCCCATTCATCGCCGATAGGGGGGGAGGAGGAGGAGGAGGAGGAGGAGGAGGAGGAGGAGGAGGAGGAGGAGGAGGAGGAGGAGGAGGAGGAGGAGGAGGAGGAGGAGGAGGAGGAGGAGGAGGGAGGAGGGAGGAGGAGGGAGGAGGGAGGAGGGATGAGGGAGGAGGGAGGAGGGAGGAGAGAGGAGGGAGGAGGGAGGAGGGACGGAAGAGGAGGAGGAGGGAGGAGGGAGGAGGAGGGGAGGAGGGAGGAGGGAGGAGGAGGAGGGAGGAGGCGGAGGAGGGGGAGGAGGGAGGAGGGAGGAGGGAGGAGGCCGAAGAAGCGAAAATGACAAAATGCACGTTTTCCCAAGGGAATGGGACAGACTTTCGTCTTTGGGCAGTCTTAGGAGGTGTCGGGAGGGCACGTCGGAGGCTTCTGGGGTCGTCTGAGGAACATATTGGGTGTCTTGGAGCGATGTTTCGGCCACTCAGTGCCCTCTTGGGCCGTCTGGGCGGCCGCTGGGTTTTTTTATGAGCCCGCGTTCGAGCTCTCCGGGGCGAGGGGCCGACCCCGAGTGATGCTTGCGCGCCCCCGAACTTTGGGCAGAGGCCGCACCGCCAGGGGGCGATAGATATTCGGCAGGTTTGGCGTAAGCCTTCTTTGATGTGCTGGGTCGTACAGGTGGCCATATCTGAAGGGCTCGCGCGACGAAGTGACAATACTTGTTGAGAAACTTACATTCGTCTGCGGGGCTCTCGATCTCAGCATCGGAGGGCCGCTTGCGAGAGCGAGAGGCGATCCCAGCAAAACGGTCGGCCCCGTGGTTCCCCCGAGCACCCGTCCATTCTGTGGATCCCTGGGCCGGCGAGTCGAGGTCCCGGCGGGCCTGGACCTTTGAAGTTCTGAGTTGGGGATGCCAGCCCATGGCAGCACGGGCAAGGAGGCCTATCCCAACGTACCTGCGTCGCCGAGATAGCCCCGTGGAGTAGTTATAAATCTGTGACTCCTTGGTGGGCAATTGAGATTCCAGTGATCTGGTAGTAGGAGGAGGAGGAGGAGGAGGAGGAGGAGGAGGAGGAGGAGGAGGAGGAGGAGGAGGAGACTGTAGCAAGCACGTCGCAGTGCTCAGCAGCGGGGGAGGGTTAGGGGAGACCGCGGCCGACTTGGCCAGTTCAAGCTGCTAGAATTTCGCCTTGGTCGTCTATCTTGATGACCGCCCATCCAGTTGTGTGATGGGTTTCGCTACCAGATTTCAATCACGAGCCGTCCAGGGATACTTTACACATTAGGGCCGTTGCAGGGGTCGCCGAGGGATCCGCGGAACAAAACTCCAAAGAGCTAAGGCCGAGCCCAACTGGGGCTCCTACGTCGAAGTCGGGCTCAACTTGAAAACCAGCAGCCAAGGAAAATCGGTCCTGTCCTGTAAGGATCTCGCGTTTTTGTCGCTGGTGAGGCTGTTGGTCCCATGGGGCCCAGTAGGGGGACATCTCAGAATACGATCGGATAGATCGTCCGAGGCAGCTCCGCGCAAGCATTCTCCTGCCGCTTCTTCAAGCCACAGCGCGTCCAGATGGCTCTGCAAAGGAAGGCGAGAAGGCCGGTTCTCTTGATCTTGGTGAGGGTGCCCGACAGGATACACTTCTGAGCGACTTCTACGGTCAGCGTGGCCCCGTCGAGGCTCATCTTGGTGGCTGCGGTTCTGAGGAGCATCTGGTCACGGGCCTGCTTGACGAGGTCCTGGAGGAGGCTGGGTGAGGTGCTGGTTGGGATATGCTGGTTCCCGAGGGCGTCCTGGATGGCAAAGGGGGGGACGAATGGCCAGCCGATGCTGTGCAGGCTGTGGCGCGCTGCTTCCAGCGGGCCTTTGCAACTGCTCCAGGAACTGGACGGCTTGTCGAGCACTGCTGCTGCCATTCTGCGTGGGCTCGGCAGGTTGAAACCGATGGTGGCCGTGCCTGTGGCTGCCCTCCACGCGAGCTTGCTCCACAGCAAGGCAGGTCCCGCTGCTGGTCTCCAGCGCGGGTCGCCCAACATGCAGAGCGAGAGCCCGCGAGAGCGGGCCGAGGTCCCTGGGCCCGCGCAAGCCGCCGCGCAGGGTCGCCATGCCGTCTTTCGGAAGACTCGTTTCCTTTCGTCGCTCAGGCAAGCGAAGGTCGGTTCGTGTTGTGTTCACGCGACGGCGACCCCAGCGCGGGCGAACGCCTCCCGTGGCCCACAATCGGCCGATATCGAACGATTGGCGTTGTCGGAAAGCCGCGATCGTGCAAGGCTGCACGATCCGTGCGCTTTCGGAAGCCAGCGCGACGTCATCGCGACGTGAGCCCGCCGCAGTTCCCCCTCTCACTCAGTCGAGCTTCGGGTTGCGCACAGACAGCCCCCCAGGTAGTCCCAGCTGGCCTCGACAGGCCCCCCGAATAGTCTGGGGCAGTCTCAACACCTCAACCCTGAAGCGCGGGGCGCTCCAGGGGCGCCGCCGGAGGCGGCGCCATGGTGTTGAGACCGCCCAGGGCCGGTTGGGGGGCCTGTTGAGGGCAGCAGGGATTACCTGAGCGACGCCAAACAAGAGGATCGTCTGCGCCGACATTGGCGCGTACGCTGCCCGCGTAAGCCGCGCGTAAGCGCTCTCGTCTCCAACGCAGCGTTCCGCGCCGGCGGCGCGCGTAAGCCGCCGCTCAAGGTCGGTACGCCATCTCGCGTAAGACGCGTTTCTGCTTGAAATCATTGGGAATATCTACGGCTCCCGTCGCTTCTGCGTGGCAGACGGGCCCCGGAGGTCAGAAAAACGGGGACAGCTGTCAGGTATCTCAAAAGGTTGCCCACTCTCGCCGTTTCTGTTTGTGATGGTTATGACTGCGCTCGTCAAAGACACGGAGACGTACCTGCAGGACGACGTGGCCCAATCACTGTTGTCCGGAAGCCTTTCGGTATTTTTATACGCAAACGACACAGTTTTAGTCGGGCGCAACGAACGGCATTTGCAACAACTCTTGGACTCAATTGCACGCGCTGGCGCGAACATGGGTATGGAGCTGCATTGGGATAAATTTCAGCTGTTGCAGATAATATGTGATTTGCGTATTACAGATCCGTCCGGCAAACGCATTACTCCCACCACGCAGATGAAGTACTTGGGGGCGACATTGTACGACGGTGGAAGTATAAAGGAGGACTTGGGCAGGAGGTTGGGCGCCGCATGGCGGGGAATTCCAAAGGTATACGCAGGCGTGGAAGCATACATCGATCAGTCTGAAGCGTACATTGGAAGTGTTTGGAGCTCTCATCACAACTAAAGTAATGTCGGGCGAAGAGAACTATGCACATGCACCGATCCTGGCAAGGCCCGTCCTTGACCCAGGATCGGTGCATGTGCCTTCCTGGCCAGGGTAGGAGGGCGTATGCACCGATCCTGGGCTCAGGATGGGCCTGGCCAGAATCGGTGTATGTGCATAGTTCTTTTTCCTTTATAATGTACTCGCTGAGCCGTGCCTGGCTGAACAAAGCCGACAGACGCAGGCTGGACGGTTTCCAAGCCCGGTGTCTTCGTTCGGTTTTGGGCGTCAGACACCCGTACATTTCGAGAGTTCCAAACAAAACCATATTGGAAAGATTTGGCCAAACACCGCACACATCACAGTTATTGGTCAACAAATTGGCGTGGTTCGGAAAAGTATGTCGTAGCAGCGAGGCTGATGCACTGAGGCAGCTCACTTTCATGCCCAACAGCGCCCGTCCGGCAACAAGCATCGTGAAATGGTTTCCTGGGAGGCCGCGAAATGAATGGGCAAAATGCTTGTACGACAAGGTCAAAGTCTGCTTCCTGTCAGAACAACACCTACTTGAAGCAATCATGGACGAACAAGCCTGGACAACATTTACATCAACGTATAAGGACTCATGCCCGTGAGCCCCGGCAGGCCGCTTTCTTGCGTTTTTTGCATGCATGTTTGTTTTCTGTCTCCTCCTCTTCCTCCTCTTCCTCCTCTCCCTTACAGTACAGGCTGTGCTGAGCTTGTTTTCCCGCCCACGCGCCGGACGGCGTATGGCTTGTGTGTGTGTGCCCACCTGGGGGGGGGGCTGTCTGTTCGGGCCAGACGAAAGGGTGGGATAGGGAAAAGGGGGTACGAAATCTGCTGCATGCAGCTGGTTCCGGCCCCACCGAAAGGGCCGATTCCTCGATACATGGCCGCCTCCGGCGCCAGGAGGCGCCGGGAAAATCAGCTACGTGAGCTGATTCTCAAACCCCCTTCTGCCAGCCTGCCCGATCTGTGCGCAACCCGACGCCTGCCACTCTCGCGCCTGGGCCGCCCCCTGGGCCTTGTCGCGGCCAGCGGCCCCCGCCTCGAGGAGTTCGGCGTGCAGGAGGTGCTGGCGGAGGTGCGGCGCCGGCAGCTCACGGAGCCGCCCCTGCCCGGCTTCTTCAGCGACTTCTGTGTGATGTGGGGAGGGGGGGGATCCAGGCGTTCCTCATAGGGTCGAAGCAGATGGGGTCGGAGGATCGCACCGCATCGCCGATGCATCGCCGACGCATCGGCGATGCGGCGTGATCCTCCGACCCCACCTGCTCGGACCCCATGTGGGAGGCCTCCAGGGGATCGAACATCGGGGAACAGGCAATGACACGAACGTAAACTGTCGGAGGTCCGCGCGGATTTCTCGGTTCGGCGCTGGACCCCCCCTCCCCGGCGCGCGAATCGCGCCAGGGGCGGCACCAGAGGCGCTGGGGCCCGCCTGGCGGCGCCTCCAGCGCCGCCCCTGGCGCGATCAGCACCCTTGGGAGGGGGGTCCAGCGCCGAACCGAGACATCCGCGCGGACCTCCGAAAGTTCGTGTTTGTGTCATTGCCTGGGTCTTCAACTTGTGTTAAACCAGTGCTTTGTGTTAGGTTGGTTGGCAGGAGCAGGTGGCGGAATTAATACCCTAACAACCTTGGGCGAAAGAAGCCTGAGATCTGTAATGACGTAGGTCTCAAGGCGATTTCTCAGCGAGGCTACAACCTGGGTGGAGGAGTCCGGTGGAGCCCGAATACAGCACGGTTGAAACCGTCGATGCGTTCTTGCTTTCCCCATGTCTGTGCCAGCGCCTGTTCCCCCAAGACACAGCGAGCAAAGAAGTAGACAGAGCTCTTCGGGGCATCCGCGCGGATTTCCTGGGCTGGCGCAGGGGACTCTGGCCTCCCCACGACCCTCACTCGAGGCGGGGGCTTCGGCGGCGCCGCCAGAGCGCTCCGTGCGCCCGGGAGGGGCTGCGGGGAAGGGGGGCATCCAGCGCCGACCCAACGGGTTCCCGTATAGCTCGCAACGAGCCAAGAGGGCTTCAGGTTAGAAGTTGGCGCCGCAGGGTAGCCCCCGGGGCTCGTTTCGGTTTACGTCAGGGAGCGTCGGGAAGACATCCTGCGAACGTGCAGCTTGTCCCGGAAGGCCTTTTCAAACTGTTTCCCAATACGTTTGCCGTCAAGCTTTCCAGAAGTTCCTGTCCGGAGCTTGAGCTTCCAGAGCTCCTGGAAGTTGTATAGGTTTATGGTAGGTGCGCGTCGTGTCGACCAGCGGCGACCCCACCGTTGGCGTTCGACGTTGGACGCCGCCGGCGACCCAGAATCGGTGGATGTTGAACGTCCTGACGTTTTGGAAATGGCCGACCGTTCAAGGTCGGAAGATCCCCGCGGTGTCAGAAACCAACGCCGATGTAGTCACGAAACGCACCTGTAGTACGTTAATGCTATTGTTTGGTCCTCTAATGGGGCAGCGATGCAGCCAGTGTGTCTAAAAATGCCTCCGCTGCAGAGTGGGAGAGGCCGTGATGTTGGTTAGATGGCTCAATCTTAGATCGCTGTTGTGAGGGCGACGTGACAACTGGAGGGAGCCACGACTTTCCATTTGCTTGGCTGCAGCCACGACCTCCTGCACGCCCTGCTTATCCTCCGCCTCCGCCACCTGCTCCTCCTGCTCCTCCGCGTCCTCCTCCTTCCTTCTCCTTCCTCCTCCTTCCTCTTTCCTCTTTCCTTCGCCCAAGTTGGGTCATCCTTTGGGGGCTGTTGGGTTAGCCCTCCTCCGCGCTCGTATTTCCACGTGTGAAGGATCCGACACCCAAGTTCCATGGGGGCCGTGGACACGTGAGAACGCGTGCCTCGCGCGCACGCGTCAGGCGCATGTTGGGACCCTTCCTCCGTGCACGCATTGTCACGTGTAGACAATTCGACGCGCCCCCCCCGTGCGGGACCTCGGACACGTGAAAACACGTGCTCCGCGCGCACGCGCCTTGGTCCACTCCTCTCCGCGCAGCGCCCAAGTTGGGTCCCCCCCCTGGGGGCCGTGGACACGTGAGATCTCATGCCGAGCGCGCGCGCGCCTTGGCCCGCCCCCCATCGCGCGAGTATGTTTTACGTGTGAAGTTTCTGGCGGCTCAAATCGGGTCCCTCGCCTGCGGCCTCGTCGTGGCCAGAAACACGTGGAAACAAGTGCCGAACGCACGCGTGCCGAAACTCATGGTGGAGATCACTCCTTCCGCACATTTACTTCTACGTGTCAAATTCCCACACCTGCTGCTCGGCACCCTTCTAGTGGAGGCTCTTTGGCCCGCAAGCCAAAAGCAAGCCCACACTCGTCGCCACCGATCGCATGCCATTCCTTCTTGCCATGTGCGCCGTCCTCTGGCTCCTCCATGTTATGGTGCTCGTCTTTGCCCATGCAGCTCACCCTTTTCATGTATCAACGCCCAGTCTCTTCCCCCTTCTCCTCACATTCGTCGGCGTCGTCCTGCTGTCGTCCTTCCACTTCTGTTCCTTCGGTGCTGCCTCGTGCGCGTCCCATTGGCCGTGCAATGAACGGCCCCCATTCAGCTTTGACGAAATGCCACGTGGCCTTACCTATGCCTTTGTCTTGGATGGGCCCGTTGATGGTGCCACTGGTTGCAGATGGGTTGTATGCTTTTCCCTGGGGGCTTCCACAGACCTCTGGATGCGTCTGGGGTTCTCCTGAGACCTCCAGCGACGGCCGTCGACCCCAACCGCGGCCAACAAGGCTCAGGCCCGCCCGCGCTGGCCTTCCAGGTTCCGCTCGCAGGCAGACGCAGATGCTGGCGCGCTTCGTTCCGCCCCATTCTGAAAAACATCGCGGATCTCCAGATACTTTCCACGGCTGCCGCGGCCCAGGCCCGCCGCGGCCTGCCCTACGGTCCGAGTCGGCCCGCGATTTCGACGACGGAGCGCACCGTGGCCGCTGGTGGCAGTGGGGGGTTGGTTCGGTTGTCGCGGCACGGTCCTCCCGGTCTTCCTTGTCCTTCCCTTCTTCCTCCTTTCCTGCTCTTTCCCCTCCCCACCCCTTGCTCCTCCTGGCTCCTCGTTTTTGCTTTTCTTTCGTGTTCCTCATCCTTGCCCGCCCCAGTCCCCCTCCTCCTCCCCGTTCCCCCCACCCCTCCCCGCCTCGCCCCCTGGATGGGGGCGGGGAGGACTCAAGTCGTGTACGTGCTGAACTGCTTCAACGGTGCGCTGCCCAACAAGCGCTCGGACAGCGCAGGGGGGGGGGGGGCGGAATGGCGGAGGAGGAGGAGGAGGACAATCACAAGGCTAATGAAGGAGGCTAAGGGTTGGTCGATCCGGCCCAAACCTGAAACCTCGTGGCACTGGGCCAACTATGTTCTCCACTGCGGCCGCGAGTGAACCAACTGGCCGCAGAGACGGCAGGACGCTGCCGACGCTGAGCGAGCGAGGGCGAAGGGCCGTGATATGGCGTTCGCGCACCTGGCCACAACTGCTCCTCCCCTCCGCCGCCCGCAAGGGCAAGGGGGAGGGGTGGGGCTGAGCGGCGCGGTCGAAGTGGACTGGCCAACCAAGTCCACCCCCGTGCCCAGACCCCACGGGGGGCGGCTCTCCTGTGCAACTGTCGCCGCAAAGGCAGCAAGCCTGCACTCCACGGCCGTGCAACAGGGGAACGCCAAAAAAAACGCAGCAGTGAAAAGGACGGCCAGCATCGCCTGACTGACGGAACCCCTCGGCCCGAATTCCAGGGCTGGCTGCGTGTCACCAGCACCGCCAGCCAGGACGACATAAAACCCCAGATCG
The DNA here is from genome assembly GCA_963575745.1 of Prorocentrum cordatum. Classification (NCBI taxonomy): domain Eukaryota; class Dinophyceae; order Prorocentrales; family Prorocentraceae; genus Prorocentrum; species Prorocentrum cordatum. The sequence goes on along the minus strand of CAUYUJ010014449.1, from coordinate 56,829 downwards.
AGCCCGCTGCGAGCGTCGGGCTACCGCTGAACGCGGGGGGCGAGCGACTGTCGGGGTGGGCTGGCTAAACCAAGTCCACCCCCGTGCCGAGCTCACCCGCAGGAGAATGGCCCTCTGTGCGACCATCGCCGCAGAGGGGTGAATCTTCCAGTGCTCCTTCCCACTGATTCGGGGTGCCTGACACGCGTGCTGATGCGCGCACACACACACGCACACGCACACACACACACAAAATCACGAGGCGACGCCAGGACGACGAGGCCCGCCTGCCCCTGGTGTAAAGAACGCCAGGACGGTGGCGGCAGGCCTCGCCCCTGGTGTGGGCCTATCTGGGCTCTTGGGTTCCACATTGCCCACTGACTTTCGCCTGCTCTTCCCTGACCAACTTAGCCAGTGGAATCGCTGGGGTCGAGAAAACGATCGGGGAACTCCTAGATACCTTCGGATCCCGCCCTTCCTGGGCGCGAGCAAGCTGTGTGACAGCGCCTTGGTGGGCCACTCGAGTGCTGTAAACTCCAGTGGTCCCTCGGCCCAACCCTTCAGAGTAGGATCCGCACCTATGGCAAACCAAGATACTCGTTGGGAGATCGAGGTGCTCATAATAGAACAGGTCATGGCCTTTGCCATCGTGCACAAGATCAGACACCTGCTTGCAATTGCCAGGACACTGTGGCCTCGAGCGCAACTCTCTGCTTGATCGATCGGGTCTGTACACAGTATACAACGCCACTTACCACACGTCATCGCCCAGTTGTGGACCCTCCGAGGCTCTCTCTGGGCAGCATGGGGCTCAGGAGGCGGAGGAGGAGGAGGAGGAGGAGGAGGAGCCTGGACCGACGTCGACGACAAGGCCGAGGGACCCCGAGAGGACAGGGCTGAGGCAGCGCCCGTGGGAGGAGAGAGGCTCTTCTCTGGGGCGGCCAGGGCCTTGTTGCGCTCAGGGGCTATCGCAGGCCACTCTCCCAGAGCCTGGGCCACATGCGTGAGATATGTCCTCACAAGCTTCTGGTCCTCTGAAAAACTGCGGTTCTTATCTTCGCTTGGCTGGGCTCCTCGCTGCGCAGCCGCCTTGGCCAGACGGTCCGCGGCGTCGTTGCCTTTCGCCAGCCTTCGTGCCTCGCTGCCCGCGGGACGGGCTTCGGCGTCTTGGTGGGCCTTGACCTTCAGGAGCCTCTGCCCCACAGGGAAACGCCCGCGACCCGCAAGGACCTTAAACCCAGCCCACAAGTTGCGACGGGGGTAGTCCTCGCCGCCATGCAGCAAGATAACCCCTTTTATAATCTGAGTCGACAACTTCAATGTCAGCAGACATTAGGCCAGCAGTAACAGCAGCTAAATGTTCCGCGCCCCCCGAGGTTTGAAGATTCATCTGGCGAGCACTTCGCCGGCGCGCTTGCGCGCAATAGCAAACCCCGCGGCATTGAGAACGCAGTGCCCGTGGCTGGCGCAACTACCGTCTATGTAGACTTCCCCTTCGTCGAAAGCCTCTGGGGGCTGAGGTCAGCCTGAGCACGCCAAACTCTCCGAATTCAAGCCCCGAGCCTGTGGGCGGCCCCCCTTCAAACTCAGGGGCCAGCTGGGGCCCGAGGTGCAAGGGGGGGGCCTGGGGGATTCACCTTTGTTTCATCCGAGTTTAATTTCATCCGTTGAATTTCATCCGTTTAATTTCATCAGGTTATGTCATCCGTTTGATTTCACCCGGTTCAATTTCATCCGGTTTAAATTCGCTCGGGTTTAAATTCATCCGGTTTTCATTCGTCCGGTTTGAATTTATTCATCCGGTTTTCATTCGTCTGGTTTAAATTCATCCGGTTTTAACTTCCTCTGTGGGCTACTGTGTGGCCCGCGTTATCCATTTCATCCATTCAAACCTTTTCCCGCGTTTAGATGTGCCCAGTTTAAATTCGCCCAGTTTTAATTCGTCCGGTTTAAATTCATCCTGTTTTCATTCGTCCGGTTTACATTCATCCGGTTTAAGTCGTCCAGTTTAAGTTCATCCGGTTTTAATTCGTTCGGTTTATATTCATCCGGTTTTGATTCGTCCGGTTTGAATTCATCCAGTTTTAATTCGTCCGGTTTAAATTCATTCAATTCATCCGGTTTTGAATTTGCCCGGCGTGAAATTCTCCTAGAGGGCGTCCCGTGTAGGAAATGGCGTGTGCGCCAGAACGCTTCAATTCTGAATTCGGAATGCGGCCGAAGTTGGAAAGTAGGAGGCTGGAGTCGGGAACGCGGGAGCTGGAGTCGGAATGACGGGCGTTGGATTCTGAGAGTTGGCAGCCAGAAGCGGGAAACTGGGAGACGGAGCCAGAGAGACGGGCGTCGGAGTCGGAGAATTCGGAGCTGAACTCGGAGAGATGGGAGTTGGGATCGGAAAGTTGGGTGTCGGAGTCGAAAAATTAGGAGACTGAGTCGGAAAATTCGGAAACGGAGTCGGAGAGATGGGAGCTGGAATCGGTTGGGAGCCGGAGTCGGGGAGACGGGCGTCGGAGTCGGAAAATTGGGAGTTGGATTCGGAGAGATGGGCGTTGGGGTCGGAAAGTTGGGTGACGGAGTCGAAAAATGAGGAGACTAAGTCGGAGAGTTGGGAACCGGAGTCGGAGAGATCGGAGCTGGAATTGGTTGGGAGCCGGAGTCGGGGAGACGAGCGCAAGAGTCGGAAAGTTCGGGGCTGGAGTCAGGAAATTGTGAGCGGAGGATGGCAAAATGGGAATTGGAAATAATAAGGGGCACCACAATAAGCTCCATTTTGAACGACGGGAGCACAGCGCCGATCCGAGGAGGAGGCCCACACGGTACCAGCAGCACCATTTTGAAACGCTGGAAACAATCGGATTGCACAACAAAGCGTAAAACAACAACAATTGTCGACATCTTCCGTGTAAAACACACTTGGCGGGGTGGGAGATCTTCCGCAAAACTTCGGTGAAGGAAGGAGAATAGCACCCTTATTGCTTCCCTGTGGAGGGAGGAAAGGGAGGAGGAACAACCAGAAAAGGAAGAGAAGAAGGATGAGGGGGAGCAGAGCGAGCACAAAGGCCAAAGGCCTCTTGGCTGCCTTTCGGCGTCTCTTCGGATTTTTTCTTCCAGTTTCGATTCGTCCGGTGTTCACTCGCCCGGGTTCATCTGTTTTATTTCGCGCGTGCATCTCGTATGTGTCGCGCGTGCGTCGGCGATGCGTCGGCGATTCGTTGCGATCTCCCGACCCCATCAGCTAGAACCCCATGTGGGATGACCAGAATTGACAACAACACTCGTGCATTTCAGGCGGCTGAAGTGTCTGAACTGAAGAGCCCCGAGAACATCGGCTCAAGTTTGATATTTGTGCACAACATGCATCCCCGGACCCCTGGGAAGGTCCTAGAAGTTGGAATAAACAGAAAACCTCTTCAAGTCCAGTCCTGAATTTAAACTGGGCGAATTAAAACCGGATGAATTTAAACCTGGCAAATTAAAATTTGATGAATTCAAATAGGCGCGCGTGACAAGCGTTTTAAGCAATTGCGCTGCTCAAATACTGTTTTCATTTTTTTGGTCAAGTGGTTGTTGCGATTTACCAAATTTCCGAGTCCAGCTCCCATCTCTCCGAGTCCAGCTCCCAATTTTCCCACTCCGACGCCAGTCTCCCCGACTCCGTCTCTCAATTTCCTGCTTCAGGCTGCCAACTTTCAGAATCCAGCGCCCGTCATTCCGAGTTCAGTTCCCACGTTTCCGACTCCAGCTCCCTTCTTTCCGACTTCGGCCGAGTTCCGAGTTCAGAATTGCGGCGCCTTGGCGCACCAGCCGTTCCCCACACGGGACGTTCTCTGGGCGACATCGGCGCCGCTCCGCTCCGCTCCTGTCCGCTCTCCCCTGGTCCTCCTTACCCGCTCCTTCCACCCCAGTTCCTGTTGCTGCTGCTTCTCGTCTCGCTTCAGCGCGGGCCACGTTTCTGAATCCGGCTTGTCTTCATCACTGTCGCTCCCCTCATTTCCCCTCCTCCGCCTCTCCCTGGTCCTCTTATTCCTCTCTATCCTTCCGCTTTTGTTCCTCCTGCTGCTGTTCGTCCTCATCCTCCTCTTCCCGGTCATCCTCCTCTTCACCCGCCACCTCCCCCTCGTGGGCATGCAGTTCCCGTTTTTCCGATTACGCACAACATGGATATTCCCGGAGAGGGCGCGGGCTCAGGGTTCTCTTTTGGTATTGTTCTGTTTCCCCCCGGTTTCGACCGGCAGAAATATTTGCGAGAGATACCGAGGTACATTATCATTCGGGGTGGACAATTTCAGGGTGCCCCTAGCGAGACGGTGGTTTTTGAAATCCCGATCGATAAATCACAGGGTGCGGGGCACATTTGGGTCAGGGGCACGAATCCGTCTGCTTTTACGTTTGTTCCTATAGATTGGCCCTCTCCAGGAGGCCCCAGGAGGTCCCAGGACACCCAGGGGGGTATCTAACATGGTTGTCCCGAGCTGGAACCACGTGTTTTTACTTGTCCAGGCCACCCAGTGGGGTATCTAACATGATTGCCCCGAACTGGAACTTTGAGTTTTTACGTGTCCAGGCCACCCAGGGAGTTATCTAACACCATTGTCCCGAGCAAGGACCGCGTGTTTCAACTGTCCAGGCCACTCCGGAGTGTATCTAACATGATTTTCCCGAGCTGGCACCATGTGCTCTTACGTGTCCACGCCACACAGGGGGGTATCTAACATGGCTGTCCCGAGCAAGGACCACTTGCTTTAACGTTTCCAGGCCACGCAGGGGTGTGTCTAAATGATTTTCCCGAGCTGGCACCATGTGTTTTTACGTGTCCAGGCCACCCAGGTGAGTATCTAACATGGTGGTCCCGAGCTGTTACCATGTATTTTGAACGTGTCCAGGCCACAGGGGAGCATCTGACATGGTGTTCCCGAGCTTGTTGTCCCGAGCTGGAAACACGTGTTTGTACATGCCCAGGCCACCTAGGGGGATATCTAACATGGTTGCTCCGAGTTGGAACCCAGGAGGGTATCTAACATGGCTGCCCCGAGCAAGGACCACGTGTTTTAACGTGTCCAGGCCACCCAGGGGTGTATCTATCATGGTTACCCAGAGCTGGTCTCACGTGTTTTCATGTGTGGTGTATCTAACATGATTGCCCCGAACTGGAACCACGTGCTTTTCCTCGTCCAGGCCACCCAGGGGGGTATCTAACATGGCGTTGGGCCCAACGCCGAATTATCAAGAAACGCCTGGGGGCCCAAAAGCGCTACCCGAACATGTCCCAATACGGAAAAAGTGAGGTTGTCTTGCTCTGGACAGGGGGTGGCGCTTGAAGGGGCCTCTCCAGGGAAGACACTGCAAGGATGTCTCGAGCGGGAGCGCGAATTCAGAGTATCCAGGCCACGCAGGGGAGTATCTAACATGCTTGTCCCAAGCTGGAGCCATGTGTTTGTACATGTCCAGGCCACCCAAGGGGATATCTAGCAAGGTTGTCCCGAGCTGAAAGCACACGTTTTTACGTGTCCAGGCCACCCAGGGGGGTATCTAACATGGTTGTCCCGAGCTGGAACCATGTGTTTTTCCAAGAACAGGGCGTGGGCCCAGGATTCTCTTTTAGTGATGTTTCCCTTCGATTTCGGCAAGCGAAATCAATTGCGATAAATAACGAGGTTAAGTCCCATTCGACGTGGAACAATTGATGATGTCCCTAGCGAAACGCTTGGTATTGAAATTCCGATCGATAAATCTCAAGGTGCGGGACACATGTTGGTCGAACAAGTGTATCCCGTGCGATCTGGAATCATGTGTGTTCACATGTCCAGGTTACCCAAGGGGGTATCTAACATGGTGCTCCCGAGCTGGAGCCACGTGCTTCGGTGTATCCAGGCAACACAGGTGGGGTATTTCACATGGTGGCCCCGAGCTGGAACCACGTGTTTTCACGTGTCCAGGCCACCCAGGTGGATTTCTAACATGGTGTCCCGAGTTGGTACCATGTATTTTGAACGTAACCAGGCCGCAGGGGTGTATATGAGATGGTGTTCCCGAGCTGGTTGTCCCGAGCTGGAAACACGTGTTTTTACATGCCCAGGCCACCTAAGGGGATATCTAACATGGTTGCCCCGAGTTGGAACCCAGAGGGGTATTTAACATGATTGTCCCGAGCTGGAACCATGTTTTTGTAAGTGTCCAGGCCACCCAGGGGGATATCTAATTTGGTCGTCCCGAGCTTGAACCACGTGTTTTCGCGTGCTCATGCCACACAGGGGGGTATCTAACATGATTGTCCCGAGCAAGAACCACGTGTTTTAACGTTTCCAGGCCACGCAGGGGTGTATCTAACATGGTTGTCCCGAGCTGGCACCAAGTGTTTGACGTGTCCAGACCACACAGGGGATATCTAACATGGCTGCCCCGAGCAAGGACCATGTGTTTTAACGTGTCCAGGCCACCCAGGGGGATATCTGACAGGGTTGCCCAGAGCTGGTCCCAAGTGTTTTCACGTGTCCAGGCCACCCGACGGGGTATCTAACATGATTGTCCCGAGTTGGTACCGCGTGGTTTTACGCGTCCAGGCCGCACAGGGGGTATTTGGCATGGCGGAACCAGGTGTTCTAATGTGTCCAGGCCACTTTGGGGGTACCCAACATGGGCCTCCTGTTCGGTTTTGGGATATGTGCTCGCGGAACGCTGTTCGCTTCCCTCCAGCCCCCAGGAGGCCCCAGGAGGCTCGAGAAGCGTGAGAACATATCGGATCCTAACGCCCCGGGGCGGGACAAGCATGAAAACACATGGGCTCCTAACGTCCTTGGGCAGGGGAAGCGCGAAAACACATGGGCTCTTTCGCCCCAGGGCAGGACAAACGTGAAAACACATGGGTTCCGAATGCCCCAGGGCGGGAGATACGTGAAAACACATGGGTTCCTAACGCCCCATGGCATGGCAAGTTTGAAAACATATGGTTCCTAATGCCCCAGGGCGGGGCAAGCGTGAACACATGGGTTCCACAACGCTCTGGGGCAGCTACTATTTGCTCAGGCAGCTCGAGCTCAAGATCCAGATCAGTTCGGTCAGGACTCGGATGCAAAGGAGGACTCGACCCAAAACATTACTATAGAACGCAATCGCGGCCGGCATGGCACATTGCAGTTCAGCACGGCGCAGCACAGCACAGCCCTCGGCACGGTACATCAAGATCGATACACACAGCAGTGCAACCTGGTACGTTCCTTGGCACGTTCCGTGGCGCGTCCCGTGGCGAATCCCCCTGGCACGTCTCGCGGCGCGCCCCCTGGCACGTCCCGTGGCACGTCCATTGCCACGTTCCGTAGCGCGTCCCTTTGGCACGTCCCGCGGTGCGTCCCCATGGCACACCCCCTGGCACGTCGCTTGGCGCGTACCATGGTACGTTCCGCGGCGCGTCCTCCTTGCATGTCCCCCTGTCAATTAGTTCTGGTGCAGCTACTATGTGCTCAGGCAGCTCGAGCTGAAGATCCAGATCAGTTCGGTTAGGACTCGGATGCAAACGAAGACGCGATCCACAACGCTATAGAGCACACTCGCGGCATGGCACATCGTAATTCAGCACGGCGCAGCACAGCACAGCCCTCGGCACGGTGCATCAAGATCGATAGACTCAGCATTGTTTTTGCCCGTCGCCAAATCACATGTATTTGAAACGTTGCCATGCCTTATATCACTGCATTCCTTTCCGGGTCCGTGGGTCGATCATGTTCCCGGAAAGGGCACGGGCCCAAGGTTCTCTCTTGATATTGTTTTGTTTCCCCCCGGCTTCGGCCGGCGGAATCATTGGCTATATATAACAAAGTCAAGTCCCATTCGGCGTGGAACAATTGAGGATGTCCCTAGCGGAACGCTCGCGTTTGAAATCCCGATCGATAAACCACAGGATGCGGGACACATTTGGATAAGGGGTACGAATCCGTGTGTTTTTCATGTGTTCCCATAGATTGGCGATTGGCCCTTTCCAGGGGCACGAATCCGTGTGTTTTCAAGTATGTTCCTGTAGATTGGCCCTCTTCAGGAGGCCCCACGAGGTCCCAGGACACCCAGGGGGGTATCTGACATGGTTGTCCCGAGCTGGAACCATGCGCTTGTATGTGTCCAGGCCGCCCAGTAGGGTATCTAACATGATTGCCCCAAACTGGAACCACGTGTTTTTTACGTGCCCAGGCCACCCAGGGGAGTGTCTAACATGATTGTCCCGAGCAAGGACCACGTGTTTTAACGTGTGCAGGCCGCTCAGGGGTGTATCTAACATGGTTGTCCCAAGCTGGCACCACGTGTCTTTACGTGTCCAGGCCACAAGGGGGGTATCTAACATGGTTGTCCCGAGCAACGACCATGGTTTTAAAGTGTCCAGGCCACCCAGCATGTGTTTTCACGTATCCAGGCCAGAGCTGGATCCATGCGTTTTTACATGTCCGGTTTAGATTCATCCGGGTTTGCATTCATCCGGTATTAATTCGTCCAGTTTAAGTTCATCCTGTTTCAATTTGTCTGGTTAAAATTCATCCGGTTGTAATTCGTCCGGTTTAAGTTCATCCGGTGTGCATCCGCCCGTTTCAACTCATCCGGTTTTAGTTCGTCCAGTTTAAATTCATCCGCTTTTAATTCGTCCAGTGAAAATTCATTTGGTTTTAATTCGTCCAGTTTAAATTCATCCTGTTTTCATTCCCCCAAACTATACACGAATCAAGCAAAACACAGCGGACGAAACCGAAGCGGACGAAATAAAGTGGACGAAACAAAGCGGACGAAGCAAAAGCGGACGAAACAAAAGAGGATGAAACAAAAGCGGACGAACAAACGGACGAAACAAAAGCGGATGAAACAAAAGCGGATGAAACAAAAGCGGACGAAATAAAAGCGGACGAAACAAGAGCGGATGAAACAAAATTCCACCGCCTGGGGAGGGGGCTCTCGAAACCTCTGAAACTCCGCGTCCGAGAAGTGAGTGGCTCTTAGTTGTTCCGTCTCAGGGCAGTAGAACATCCCGTGACCGAGGTCGTCCGAATGGTGGCCGCACTCGCAGCCTGTGGGTGCGTCATATCCTGCAGCTTTGGCTCTGTCCATGGTCCAGATGCCCTGGGTGAGGAAGGCTAGTAGTGAACACTTCGGTTGTCCAGGGAGGCCAGATGCTAGAACGCTTCTGCGCATTCTGGTGGCCGAGCTTCGTGGCCGCCTGCTTGGCGAGCTGGGCGTCCACTTCCAACCAATACGTCAGAGGGGAAGCACGGCAGCACTGAGCGGGCCTTTGGAGCACCCCCATGATGTCGCAACCCCGGGCAATGTGGCGTCAGCCCACTCCTGCAGTTGCCGCAGACTGGTCACGGCGTGGCGGGGGCGGGCGGGCGCGCCCCACACGAGGCGGTGCCGCAAAATGTCAGGGCCCGGGGCCGCTTTCCACAGAGGGTCCCGGCGGACGAGCAACGACAGGCTGCGGCTGCGCGTCGAACAGCGCGGACCAGCGGCAGCGAGAAACTGAGACCTAGCCGACTCATGCTCGGTGCCACTGGTGCCAGTGACCTCGACTCCGAAAGTGGTGGCCGCCTTAAGGCCAGTCTTATACAGTTTGTGGGTGTTCACCCTGGCGCGCTTGAGCATGCAGACCCTGTTGAGTCTTTCGCGCATCTTGTCAAGACGCCCCCGAAGCTTCCGAAACTTCCTCCGCCGTCTCTGGGGCCTGCCAGCCCCAGTTTCAACCCCCAGATTGGAACCCGAAGGGTCCTGGGACGGGCCAGCCAGTGGCCCCGGGGCTTCCCGAGGTTGGTCCTGGAGGGCTTGGTGAGAAACCAGGGCCTGGCCTTTCTTGTTGGCGATCTGGCACTCAAACTCATGAATGACGCAATCCGCCATCGACCTGGCGGCAGGTCAAGCTGGCCGGCGATGAGGCAGAAACTGCGGCCGTGGCACTGGAGCAACAGATCGTCCATGAACATCGCGAGCCTAATGTAACTGTGGGCCTGCGTTCATATGTCGAGCGGGGCGAGCGTATACATTTGTATTAAGTAGGTGGCCCAACTGCGTCCAGTTGTTAAACCCTTCCAAGGCTTACCCGTACGAGCGGCACATTGTTGCAGCGAAACAATGCGTTCACTCGAATTCTGAGATATTATTATCGTAAGAAGGCAACGCGGGGAACCATACTCAACAGCACGATAAGCAAGGCAAGGCCGATCAACGTTGTCGTAGTAGTTAGATCAAGCATATACAACATGGGCGCTTGTTGATCTTTGTCAGTGCTGTTGAACGCACATTCCAACGATTGCTTATTTACGAGTGCAACGATCGAGTGGCCCGCCTGATGCGCGCGGCACGGCCGACGGTGGTGAGCTTCCCATTCTCTGGCCGCGGACCTTCTGAGGCGGGCCCATGCTCGATGCAAAGCTGGAAGCGTGCCAATGGACCTTAAAAACGGCTGACTGGCAGGAGCATCACGTCGTTTGAGTTTGATCATGAGCGTTGAGACAATCCCCCTGGAATTGCGTAGGCATGTGCCCAACTTTCTCAAAGAGACCAGTAAACTAGCAGACGATATCCGCCTGCTCGTCGTTGAGCATTCTGAAGTGGCGGGGATGGGACCCATCCCAGGTAGAAGCGGTGGCACGCGGGAAGCTGCGGGCATCTTGTCGGAGCCTCCTGGGAGTAATAGGGCCCAGGGCGACTCGATCATCAATATCTGGAACGAGCTGGGGGGGCCTCTTCTACCTGCAAAACGAGTTGAGGCCTGCCAGTGAACTGCGACTTGTGCCGCGCAGAAACGGGGCTCCAGGCGTCCAGCCTCTTCGACCATCTGCGAGCCCATCCCAATCCTCTTCTATTGGACTGCGCCCAATCCCACCAAGCCCTCCCGTCAGCAGCTTTCTCCGCTGCCTGCTCCTGGTGTAGCAGCTTGGTGGCCTGCTCTAGCAGCTCGTCCAAGACTTGGAGTGCAAAGGCCTGGTCAAGTAGACCGGCCTGAAAATCAACGTGCAGCAGACCTGCAGCAACTCGAATTTCCTGCAGCCACTCCTTGAGGGACAAGGCGTTGGAGAACAGCTCGGGGCCATCCTCGAGGCTATCCTGGGTGTCTTGGAACTCCTGAAGGTTCCAGTCCTGAACGCGTCTACGGAAGTCCTGCACGCGATTGCGTAAGCATCTGAGAGGGCCAATCTGAGAGGGCCAGTGTAGGCCACCCATGTGGCCCTACTCCTAGCAGCCTTGGCCTCCGCGGGGACCATGAGGATCTGAGGGGGGTGGGCCCTAGGGTACTTACAATGTTTGATGGGGGTGTTGGTCTTCTTACTGATTGTAGCTTCCAGGTCCTGGGCCAGGGTGAAGTGCGCGTAGTCCAGGGGCACCGTCCATTGCTGATCTGAGGGTGGCCGCTGAGCACCATCGATCAGTTGTGCGGCATATTCCACTACCGCGGCAGTCCGGTGCCAACTCGCTTCTGATAGTTGTGGGCCCGCGGGAATATGTGTGGGCAGCTTCTGAGGCCGATGCATCATGCGGATGTTAAGGTTGCCCAGGGCAACAATATCCAGCAACGCAGGCCTATGGGTGGAGAGAGGGTAGGAGGCCAGGTAGGGGATTCGAGAAGCCAGGGAACAATGCCCCGACTGGACACAAACTAATCTAAGGTTGGCTTAGTTCTCTGAGTCTTGTACGTAGCCGTGGGCGGTGCGAGCACTGGCGTGGTAGACCTGGGCAGAAACTCAGCCTGAGCCAGCTTGAACGGGGCCAAATTGCAATCCCCAGCGGCCAACGCTGGGTTAGCAAGATCGTCCTGAAGCTGGCCGATGGTGGCCAACAAGTTGAAATTGGTCTCTGAGAGACCAGCAACAGCCTGGACATAGGCACTGCACATAGATAATTTTGGGACTCCTGGGATTTCAAGGATCACCCCAGACACGCGAGCAGGGTCATGCCCCGCGGGAATAGCAAGAGGCTGGACCCCCAAGTCCCAGCCGTCTCGAACCAAACTCGCAACTTTCGAGACCAGCTCATTGTTTGGGTTCACGGCGACAAGGGGTTATGTAAGCTAGCCATCCTTGCGCGGAGCGCCACTGAATCTGACGCGCAATGCTATCTCCTTCGGCTAACTTACACTTCTGGGCACACTTGGTCGTGGCTTCACTAGCTTGCGGCGACAGCGCAAACTTTCGTACCGCAGCCCAGCACGAGCCATTGATGGCGGCGAGCTTATCAAATTTGTTACCTTGATAGCGGGGCCTGAAGAATGGCCGCAGCGGCGGCCGCGGCTCTGGCCTTTTTGGCGTCGGGGCCCGACGCGCCCTAGATCTTGGCCACGCCCTCCGCCACCTGCTCCAAGGCCGCAGCCGGGCGGACAAGGCCCTGCGACTGGCCCATGTCGGCAGTCTCGCCGTCCTTGGGCTCATCCAGCTCCGCAGCTGCTGGAATAGGTGCATGTTGTCCATCGGCGATGGCTTTGGGCTCGGCCTTGACCTCCGCAGCTGGCTCATCAGGTTCTTCTGGCTTCTCGCCAACGGCTGGGAATCCTGAGGGGTCCTCTTACGTGGGCATGCCCTTGCCCGAGCCCTTGGACTGCGGCGCGAGGTAGACCTGGTGCTCGTGCTGCATGGTTCATCTGGGCGGGCTCAGACGCCTTGGCGCGCAGCTCTGGGGGGGAGGGCTTCGCCCCCCTCTGGCATCCTGGCTGCCAACATTCCTTGGAGCATGGTGAGCGCATCCTCGCCCTTGGAGGCCTCAAACACTGCCGCTTGGGTAGCCATGTTAAGCTGAGACTCCAATACTAGGATTTCTTTCGTAATGACTTCAATATCTGCGACCAGCCATGCGTCTCGCTAGACTTGACGATGATGTCAGCAAGTCCGATCGCTTCCTGCTTCTGCGCCTCGTGCTTCTGGCGCTGTACCTACAACTGGCCCGATAATGACTGCGCCTGCTGCTCCAGACTCTTGGCGGATAACACCTGCGCCTTGGCCTGCTTGAGCTTGGCCAGCGCAGCTTTGTGTTCTCTCCTTCTGGCTTCCACTTCCTCCAGAACGTGACCTGCGCTTGTGCGAGGGCGACTGGATCTTCTCTGATTCCGTCTTCTTTCGCGACGGCAATCTTGGGTCGTCCTCCTCCGCGGCCGAGTCCAGGTGGGTGGTCTGGTCCACGGGAGCTCTTCCTCCAGCGGCCAGGCTTGGGCGGGGTCTCGAGAACGTCAGGCCGCACTTCTGCGGCCCCACCTCCGCCACCTCCTGGCTGATCAGAGGCACCTGGATCAGCGCGCTTAA
>CAUYUJ010014449.1:18597-36097 GCA_963575745.1 Prorocentrum cordatum | reverse complement strand
AATATAGGACAGAGCGTGTTCTACCGCTGCTGGCGGAAAACCGGGGGGGGTCACTACCGGTTCGAACCCCTCCCCCCCCCCCTCCGGAAAACCGGGGGGGGTCACTGCCGGTTCGAACCCCTCCCCCCCCCCAGTTCATCATGAAAAGGGGGGGGAGGCACTACCGATTCGACCCCCCCCCCGTCTAACTCGAAAACCGGGGGGGGTCACTACCGGTTCGAACCCCCCCCCGCCCCCCCCTCGAAAACCGAGGGGGGGTGCGGACAGTGGTGGGGGCGCTGGTGGTGGGGACAGTGGTGAGGGGACAGCGGGACAATGGTGGGGACAGTGGGACAGTGGTGGGGACGGTAGTGGTGGGGACAGTGGTGAGGACAATGGTGGGAACATTGGGGACACTGGGACAGTGGTGGGGACGGTGGTGGTGTGGGGACAGTGGGAATGTGGTGGAAACAGTAGGGCAGTGGAGGGTACAGTGGTGGTGGGGACAATGGTGAAGGCGGTGGCGAGGACGGCGGTGGGACAATGGGACAGAGGCACAGTGGGGACAGTGGTGGGGACAGTGGGGACAGTGGTGGGAACAGTGGGACAGCTCAATGGTTCGAACCGGTAGTGACCCCCCCCTCCGGTTTTCGAAGGGGGGGGGGTTCGAACCGGTAGTGACCCCCCCCGGTTTTCGAGTTCGAGGGGGGGGGGGAGGGTTAGGGGAGGGGGGGGTTTTGCCGGGGGAAAGGGGGGGGGGAAAGGGTTCCAGCAGGGGGGGGGATTTTCGGAAGGGGGGGGGGGGGACCTCCGGGCTCCGGAGGAACAGGGCGGCAATTTTCCAAAGTAAAGCGGCGGTGGATCACGCTCGCTCGAATATAGTCTGGGGGCGATTTTTTAGTACTGTTGACCATTCTGTTTTTTAACCTCAACAAAATATTCCTGCACGAGGATTGGCCCGACTTCAGTTTAAGCATCGCATATGATGGGAACTGAGGGTGCTCCACTTCGTGCCTCGAGGCACGGTGGCGGTGAATGACTACCGGATGATTCATGCAGGCCAGAGCATTGACTTGGCATCTAAAGGCAATCGTGCCCGATGTGGAGGGAAGTGCATGAAATAGGGCAGCATCGAGCTATGCGTCCGTGCTCGCAGCAGCTGGCCACAAGGAGAAAAGGTTGGCTACGGCGGTGTCGTGGACATTTTCCAGGAGGTTGATTGCATGAAGTCATTTCGGCTCTATTTGCCTAAGATGAGTTATTTCCTCGAGGTTGACAAGATTGCGAAGTGGGTCAAGCCCCAGTTTAAAAACCACCGACGATACTACACGACAGCATGTTGCAAACTCTGTCTTGGCAAAGATCTCCACCATGGACTTCCGACGCGCAGCGATGGCAGAGGCTGTGCGTCAGTGTCGAGTGGTCTTAAACGCAGAGCCAACAGCAAGTAGCCACATTGTTGTCAGAAAGCTCACAGCTGAGTTTGGAACAGTCTGGAACAATCTTTTCGGGGATTATGTGAGCCGTGGCCGCGAAACACTCCAAGCTTGCAGTATGTTGCTGCGGTGGGGCGAGCCCTTCTTTGAAGAGGCGAGAGCTGGGCCCGAAGAGGCAAAACGACTTAAGGGTCGTTGGGCTCATGCAGGTGGTTTTGGGGACTGGGGCGATTTTGTCAACAAGTGCATAGCCATGCGCGCCTTTACCCGGGAAGGCTTAGCCACACTGGGAGGCCCTTGATTTTTCACTGGGCAGCCACGCTTTTCATCATGTATTCTAGACGGGCGTGAAGTGTTGAAGTCTTGGAGGATTTGGGGCTTGTGAGCAAATATGGCAGACACCGTATTCGCCTCGGTCGGCTGTCAATAAGGATATTTGTCGGCTGACTTGGAAGGCCAGACGATGCACAGCGAAAAACCTGCAACGTTGTAGACGTAGTATAGTGCGATGCCTGCATGCGCTGCTTTGATCCGTGGGGATAAAACCAATATGGGATGATGCCGTTCCGGAAGGATTGACTGACTGTATGAAGGTGCGCAAGGAGTCAAGCATTTCACGCGAGCGTTGCTTTACATGGTTTCCGTGGGCTCGTCTCAGAAACAGGGGGCCAAGTGCGTGACCGAAGCGGAGTTCCGCGACGAGTATATTTATCGTCGTTCGTCGCCCCCGCCCCTCGACACACCCGCGGCCCGCCCCGCGACCCGCCCACGACCCAACTGCGACCCACCCGCGACGCAACCGCGAACCGACACGCGACCCCCCTTGCCACCCACCCGTGACCTACCCGCCACCGACCCCGCGATTATGTTGGCGTAGCCGACGTCTTACTTTTCGATCCATCCATATTGTTCCCGAATTATCAGCCAGCGCAAGCTCCGAATATATCAGAAGACTGACTTGAAGTGGATTGGCGTGGACTGAAGTGAATTGGACTGGGGTAGACTGGACTGGACTGGGTTGGATTATATTCCCACTCGACCCTGCTATACTCTACTCTGCTCTACTGCATTCTCCTGTACTCTACTCTGGCTCTGACTCTGACTTTGACTCTTAACTCAAACTCTAATTCTGACTCTACTCTACTCCCGTATGATATATCCTATATATTCTACTCTAGTCAACTTTACTCTACTCTACAGTACTCTACTCTTCTCTGTTCTACTCTACGCTACTCTCTTCTGCCCGACTCTACTTTGGCACCCGTCCTACTCTACTGTGTTCTAGCCTACTCTACCCTACCCCGCCCTACCCAAACCACCTCTGCTCTACTCCTGCTCCCACTGCTAGTTATGTTTTTTTCTTGGGATATACTCCCCCTCTGCCGCCTAGCCGGGCGTTAGCAACCCAATCCGGGAGGTCGCATCTTATCCGTATGACAGAAGAGCATATAATTAATGTGTTTCGTCTCAACATGGCAATTTTTTAGTCCATGTTGTAACATGCGTGGCAGGAATGGGACGCGGCGCGCATTCCACGCGAAAGGCCGAAATGTTGCTCTCGCTTTGGCGCTACGCTCATCATGAGCTCCCGCTTTGGCCATGGAAGTGTTGTCCTGTTCGTGGAGACCGTACTCTTGAGAAAGTCATCTCGTCAAGACGGCTAGGCGGCCGTCCCCGCGATTGGATATGCTGGTGCTGCGACGAGGGCGAAAGCGTTCTCTCTTGTGTAGCTCAGGCCGTCACTCTGAATGGTGAATCTAAGTGCCTGCTTTCGAGCTCCGCCTTGGAGGCCATTCAATACAAGAAGGGCTGCGGCCGATTCGTCTGGTTCACTGCGAGTGCGTCACCACAGCCTTAGATTCTGAAGGTACTTTCCGACAATATGTGCTGAGACCTTGTTTCCATGGTGGCGTGTTGCGGGTCGATTCCTCCAGTGTATTTGTCATGATTTGTGGGTCTGGATCGTAGGATAGTTGCAGGCTTGACCAGGTACGCTGAATAACATGCTTGTATAATTGTGTGCTTGACCAGGTGTGATGAATGTGATAATCGGACAGTCTTATGCTTGACCGTGTATGCTGAGTTGCTGCTGCTGGATGTTGTTGAAGAAGAGTGGAGTCAGTTTCTGATGGTTTTAGGGCAGCGTATGGTGTGTTCGTCTCGATGCTCGGATGCCTCGTAGTCGATGCCCAGGGCGTACCGAAGTTCAGCACGTGGTTCGCGAGGTCAATGGCGCCGCGCGCGCACTGGGGGTAATGCTCCGCTGCCAAAGCAGAGATGTGTTACTCGAGCCGGGGTTCAGACGGTCAAGCTCTCTCTTTCTATTCACGTGTCAACGGCTGCTCATAAGTAGGGGACAGGAACAGAGACTACTCGAGTTGCCCTATATCTTCGCTTCCATCTCTACTCCCCTCGTCGGTCACCCCGCGCTCCCCCCCCCCAATAGGCTAGGGCGCAGGCCCCGGCTGCCACCGCCGGGGAGTGGGCCGAGGAGGCGGTGAGTGCTGTGGCGGAGGCGGCCGCGGCGCCGTGGGTTCCTCGGAGGCAACGATATGGGGGGTGGGGATGCAGTCAAGACGCTGAAGTAAGGATCAGCTTGGGTTCGGAAGGGGCTCGATGTTTCTTAGGTCCTTCCATGGCTGTTCCTCTACAGTCGGACCGAGGTACAAGGTCGAGGTCGGTTCGGGGAGGGTACCCTGAGGTTCTTCGTGCTTGTCGAATGTTCTTGTGCATCGTGGGGAGGGTAAACCTGGATGTTCTGTGTGCTTGGGCCGGCGGAGGGTCTCATGTTCTCGAAGGATGCCATTCTGCCCCAGGTCGACCGTGGCCCTCCTCGTGCATGCAGGCGCTCCTTGGGCCAACGAGGGGCTTCACTCCTCGATGCTCCGTGTGCATCGTTGCTTATGTCAGCAGCACGACTGCAGGCTCAAAAGGGGGGCACGCATCGACCCGCCATCGCCCACTCCTCGCCGACAGGGGTCGGGTGTCCCGACCCCGCCCAGAACCGTGCGGGTTCGCTACCGGGGGCCTATCGCCGATGTCTCGGCGAGGTGTCGCCGACTCGAGCCTGGTGGTCTCCCCCCTCAGCGGGTGACCCCCCTATCGTTGCCCCTCAGCTCCTCTTCGGGGAGGCGTGTCGTGCACGGCCATGGTTTGTGTCGGGCGCCAAGTGCTGCACATTCCTCGCCCTTGCCCACCTGTACGGCTGTTCTGCTCGCGTTCTGTGTGCCTCTGATCGTCATCATGGGCTGCGCTGGCTCTTCGGGGGAGTTCTCGCCGGCTCCTGGCGATCTCTCCACCTCGGGGCGCCTGCCAGCAGCCGCGCCTCGCCGAGAGCTCTCTGGGCGGTGTCGGGCAGTCCCCGAGCAGCCGCCAGAGAGTCGACCTCACCCGAGGGCGGAGCTTCGCCGCCGCGCTGCGCCCGCAGGTCGGTCGGCGGGTGAGGGTGAGTGTCCGGGCGCGTGGGTGGGCACGCCGTTGATGCGATGGGGGGTGGGGGGGGCGGAAGGGGGGGGGCGGCAAGGCGGGCAGGAGTGGGAGGGAGGGCTGGGCAGGAGGCAGGAGGAGGCAGGAGACAGGAGGAGGAGGAGGAGGACGAGGAGGAGGAGGAGGAGGAGGAGGCAGGAGACAGGTGGAGGAGGCAGGAGACAGGTGGGGGTGGCAGGAGGAGAAGGAGGAGGAGGAGGAGGAGGAGGCAGGAGACAGGTGGAGCAGGAGGAGGAAGATCGAGGAGGATCAGAGCAAACCCAGGACGCACCAACGAGGCTGCCATACACCCTCCCGTCCCGGGCCCCCTCCTCATACCTCCCTAGAATTATTTAATCGCTTCGCTCATTCCGCCGGCCCATATTGTCGCACCGTTGTGGGCTAGCCGAGTTTTGGGGCCTCTTGGGGGCCGTTTTGGGGCCTCTTGGGGCCTCTTTTGGGCCTCTTGGGCGCCTCTTGGGGCGTCTTGGGGGCCTCTTGGGGGCCTCTTGGGGCCTTTTTGGGGCCTCCTGGGCGCCTTCTGGGGCGGAGGGCTCGATTTTTCAGTTCTCGGTTCCCCTCTTGAGCCCCTCTTGGGCCCGTCTTGGGGCCTCTTGGTCCGTCTTGGGCGGCACTTGGGCCGTCTTGGGGGCCCTCCTGGGCCGTTCCGGGGCCGTCTTGTGAGCCTCGTGGGCCGTCTTGGAGCGGTCTTGGGGGCCTCTTGGGCCGTCTTGGAGCGTCCGGAAGCCGAAAAAGCCAGAACGCAAAAAACATAAAAAAACAATGAAAATCAACGATTTTGGCCTCTTGGGGCCCTCTTCGGAGGCCTCTTGGAAGGCCCTTGGGGCGTCTTGGAGGCCTCTTGGGCTGTCTTGGGGCCCTGTTGGGCGTCTTCGGGCGATCTTTGGCCGTCTCGGGGCCCTCTTGGACCGTCTTGGAGGCTTCTTGGGGACCTCTTGGCCCGTCCTGGGGCCCTGTAACAGAACTCCGGCATCTCTGACCCGACCTTGCCGGGACCTTGCCGGGACCTTGCCGGTGTACTTTTCGTCCGGGGACCCCCAGGGGCCGCCCCGCGCGCGCGAACTAGAAATACTGTTAACCAGGTACCGGAGATCTTAGCACGCCCTGGCCCGTTAGGCCGGCGAATTATGTTCTACTGCGTGAAGCGCTCCCCAGGCCTGCCACTCATGCAAGACCCTGTGTTGCAAAGGATCCACCCTCCATCTTTCTCATTCACTATCGGCAGTGTAGAATGATCCACATTCGGAAAGCGACCAGCGATAGCCTGCCTTCCATCAGGACTTCGACATGTCAACGTTACGGACACCAGATATCCAAAAATCTCAACCGATCAAATCATTTTGAAAAGGAGCCGCCCTCCACCCATGAATTGTTGCATTATTTCGAGTTTCGAATCATGAAACTTGACGAAGTCGCAAACGATAACTGCATTACACAACGAACCGGCCTCCATACTCGCAACTGTTGGTGGCTTTCCAAACGATTGTGCATGGATCTCAGGCGAGAGCCATATTGGAAAAGCCTTACGACCGGTGCCGCCGACCCTGAAGGGGGACGACGACGACGACGACGACGACGACGACGACGACGACGACGACGACGACGACGACGACGACGACGACGGCGACGACGACGACGACGACGACGACGACGACGGCGGCGGCGGCGGCGGCGGCGACGACGACGACGCTGTCGCTCTGGAACTCTTCTTGGGGCTCTCTTGGGAGGCTCTTCGGCTCTGTTTGGGGGGTCTCTTGGGGGACTTTTGGGACGCACCGTGGTCACTTGGAGCCGCCTCGGAGCGGATCTGAGGCCACGGGGAGACCACCCCCTGTCCCCATTCTCCACAGGGGGGACCTTCAGGGTGGGGAGTCACGACCCCCAGGACCCCCCCCTGGAACCCCCAGGGACTCCTCCCTCGGACCGCCCCCTTCCATGGGCACCCCTCTCTGGGACACCCCTCCGGGACCCCTCTGGGGACCCCCCCCCGGCAGGGAAAGGATCAAAGGATAGGGCTGCCCTTCGAATGAATATCGACGTGGTTTGATTTTCGCTTGGCTGGAGGAGGAGGAGGAGGGCCCAGGGAAAGGGGGGGAGCGGTGACGGACGGCGACGACGACGACCAAAACAGAGCAACGCCTTACACATGCCGACATGGTCGGCGGATTTTGACAGTCATCGGGTCTTCATCCTCGTAATGCGTGGAAGCTTGCAAACAGGAAGTACGCGGCGCTAGGGCGAGAACCACATTTTGAAAACTACTGGCCCTCCGTCCGTGTAACTGTTCTGCCTCAAGCGCCTTCATTTTATAGGTTTCTATCTACTTCGACTGACGGGCAGCTCGTTCCATGATTTGCCTGTCAAGGTGTTTCTGGTAGCTTCTGGAACGGCTGCGGCGCCCCCTGCATCGTGTGTAACCGCGGGCTCTCAGAAGTCCCAGGCTAAACGTACCCGATCCCGGATGTCTGACGCCATATTTTTTCACCACGTGGCCCTATCCGACCCTTCGACCCCACGGAGCCTATCCCGATTCGATCGACTCGGTTCGATGTCGATGGTTGTGTTTCGGTTTCCTGGCCGTCCAGTGCGGCCCGATGACTGCACATCGTAGTCTGATATCCGTGATCTCGATTCCGACCCGACGCAGCCCGATCCGATGCTCGTTCCGATTCGATCCGGCTTCCCGATCCGATGCGGCGACGTTCCCATGATGAAAAAGGTCTCGGTCTCCCCATCTCGTATCGCTTAGGCTCCGTACCCCGCCCCTTCTGGACCGCGTTCTGGCCAGATCCTCATGGCGAATCCACCCGTGGCGACGGGACAAAGGTCTCGGTCTCCCCATCTTGTATCGCTTGGACTCCGTACCCCGTTCCTTCTGGACCGCGTGCTGGCCAGATCCTCGTGGCGAATCCACCCGGGGCGACGGGGGCGCCCCCTTGGATCCTCAGAGGAAGAGCGGTGCGTGTCAGAAGTTGTTGTCTCAAGGCAAGGCCAGCTAGGGGCCGCCACTGCCTAGAGAGGGCGAAGCGCGTCAGAATTGTTCCCCCTTCTGTCCGTGTCCTCGGAGACGCCGACAGTCCGAGGCGGAAATTTATACACGACCACCGCCTGGAGGATCCATTTTCGAGGACCTCGACAGGCGGTGGTATGGATGTATTCGGCCCCCCGGGGGCCAACATATATCCAGATCCACCGCCCGCTGGGGCACCAGGGCGTCGGTTCGCAGGCGATGGATATGGACAAGTCCCCGCCTCGCAGACAGTGCGGGAAAGCGAACTCAGGGGGTGAAGCATCGACTCCCAATCGCTCATCTTTTGCCAATCGGGGCCTGCGTGCCCTCCTCCTCCACCTCCTCCACTCCTCCTCCTCCTCCTCCTCCTCCTCTTCCTCCTCCTCCTCCTCCTCCTCCTCCTCCTCCTCCTCCCTTCAGCGAGCGTGCCTCGAGCCCTTCACCCCTAGCCTGCCCAGGAGCGTGCAGTTTCGCCAAGGAGACCCGGCGGCCGATCTGTCGGCGATGCTCCGCCCGTGCCAAGTCAATGCTCCCCCCCTGAGCTCGGCCCTCGGGGTCAGCATGCGCTCGACGCTGTTATAATTTTCCTCAGCTGAAGGAGAAAAACGGCTAAAGGGAACGACTAAACGAAAGTTTGGTCCATGACGGAAATGGTTAGCCACCAGTCCCACTCGTCCGCATGGTGCTGTACGGGGGAGGGTGTAGCGTGTGTTTTGGGCCTCCCTCCATGATGCGCAATGCCAAGGGGCAGCTTGCCGTCAGCATGGCGGTCCGCGCAGTAGGCGTTGGCGGTCACGCGAGCGTAGCCCACTTTGGGTTTGCCAACACTCGAGGTGCCGACGTCCAGAACCCACTGGCGGGCGACATCAACGAGTCGCTGTCCCCACCCCCTGCAGGGTCCATGCTGGACTTTCGGAAGATCCGGTGCGGCCCGACGCCTGCGTTGCGCTGCTCTGCATCCCGGCGCTGCCGATTCGATCCGATCCCGACTCTGTGCCGGTCCGGTTCGATGCACCACCACCACCACCACAAGCTGGAGTGGGGAAGGAGGTGGAGGAGGAAGAGGAGGAGGAGGAGGAGGTGGTGGAGGAGGAGGAGGAGGAAGAAGAAGAAGAGGGGGAGGACGAACCCCTCCCCCCCTAATGTTTGGTGGTGGTTGTGGAGAATAGGCCCATCACACGTGCCGATCTGATCCGATTTCCCGATTCGATGCTGACTTCCCCCCCTCTCCGCAGACGACTTGTGTGCACCGTGCCGCCTCGGCGCCTCCGAAGGCGTCGTCAATCCTCGGGCAGCTTCGGCCCCTTGAAGCAAACCTTCTGTGCACCGTACCGCGTTGGAGCGGGGCCTGAAGGGAGTCCAGGCCTGCTGCGGTGCTTTGGGTGCCGTTCTCGTAATTATCCTGAGGCAGTGCCCCCCTCGTCGCGTCGTGGTCGTCGCCATGCTCGTGCCGTTGGCGTCGTGTGGCCGCGGACGCCCGCAGGCGTTGTGCCGTCGCCGCCGTTGCCACCGCGATTCTTGTGCATGCCGGTCCTCTCCAGATCTTCCCTCGTTCTCCTCCTCCTCCTCCTCCTTGTCCTCGTCTTCCTCCTCCTCCTCCTCCTCCTCCTCGTCCCCTTGTGCTCGCTCGGCACCGCATCCCGGCGGGCTTTCAGAATGTGATGTCGGCTCTGTGTTTGGGGGCTCTCGCCCACGCCCGCTGCTGCCCCGAGAGGCTCCCACTTCTCCTGGTGACCTCTGGGGTTCCCCAGGGTTGCCCCCTCTCGGGTACCTTGTGGGCCCTGGCTACGGACTCCTGTCTTCGGCACCTGGCCGCGCAGCTCGATTCCCCTGCTGCCCGGTCTTTCCGTCCTGGCCCGAGCAGGAGGGCCCCTAGGCCACAACTTGAGTGCGGCGCGACGGCGGAAAACGTGGGCGCCACCGTCCCCTCGGTCGGCCTCTCCCTCCTCCGCCCACCATTCGACGCCGCCCGAACGCTTGCGAATCTGACGCACCAGCCCGCGGCGTGCGCCATGGTGTCATGAGCTGGGGTGTGCGGCGATGCCACGGCGCGGACATTCGAGTCGCGCGTTGACTCCCTTGTTCCAGCATGGGCCTACTTTGAAATCGAGGGGGCGACCGATTTCCTTGGAGTAAATTTCGGACCGCAGCCTACGGTCGCTGAGCAAACGGCCTTCCCCTGAGCGCAGATGGCGGAGCAGAGTTAGGGAACTGACCCGCTCTCTTGCCCCGACGGAAGCGTGCGGCCGTGCGCACAGCTTCGGGATAGTTGCGGTGCTCAGCTCCGTGTGCCAGCTATTCTCGCAGGCCTAGAGGTTGACACCAACACCAATATCGGCGTTGTGCCTCCGAGGGAAGGAGACTCCGATCTAGGTGATGGTGGTAATATTCTGGCTTCTAAGGTGACCGAAATATTACCACCAACACCGGAATCTAGGATCATCTTCCCCGTGGAGGTAGCCCCATGTGTTGGTGTTGGTGCCCTTTTCCAGGCCTCCAATCATCCCCTCGCCCTGCCCGCACTTTCTTTGTCCGCCCGCCCCGCTGTCCGAACAAGAGATGCGGGGGCCCGCACTGCCACGCTGGCGAATGGCCGGGCGTGACGCCCCGCCCACTTCTCTCTCGCGGCGCCCGCAGGCCTGCCAGGGTGTGCCGGCGGCTCCCTCCTCCAAAACTTTCCCCTCCGCTCTGAGCGTCACGTCAAGACCTGCATTCCACACGCTGGGGTCCTGAGGGATGGGGTCCTAAAGGCGAGGTGCCTCAAGCGACGTAAATCCGCCCTTGGATCCCTTCCGATCCTTAGGCCCCTATCCCTCAGGACCCCCTCTGGGAACCACCGAGCAACCAACGCCCGAATCTCACCCCCCGACATCCGCTCTCGTCCTGTGCGGGCCTCCTCCGCCGAGCTCCCCGCGCCTCCGCCGAGGGGGGCTGCCGCCTAGGCCTCTCCGCCGAGGGAGCCTGCGGGGGGCACAAGCGATTCCCAGGCAGCTGGCGGGAATGCACGGGGCGTTTTCGCGTGTCTCGCGTGGGCTCCGAGCCCGGCGTGTTGGCGAAGCCCAAAACATCAATGTGCGAGGTGTTTGAACACCTGCTGACGGAACGATGTTCCCCGGCAGCCCCATTTGGGCACGTCTCTAGGCCCCGCCGGGCGTGGCCTATCCGGTGTAGAGCACGGCTGCCCGTGTTGCCAGGAGTCGAGCTCCGCGCTGCCCAGCTGGAGGCGCGCAGCGCCCGCCCCCCAGCGGGTCCTCGCTCGCTGCCTCACCTCTTCGCTCTGCCCCGGACTCGCTCCCCCCGCTCCTCGCCCGCAGGATTCGTTCGGCGGCTTCCCCAGGACCCCCAGGACCCCCGTGGCGGAGCTCGGGCAGCGGAGGGAGGAGCTTCGATCCATCCTGGCTGGGTCTCCTCCTGCGTGGGCTCGGGCCCACATCAGAGCGTGGAGCGGCGGATGGGCCACGTCCGCGCGAATCCCCGAGTGCCGCTGATTATCGATGTCCGTTTGGCTGCCATGCAAGCTCCAGACTCCTTCTCGCACAGCCTTCTCTTCCCCCGTCGCCTCTACTTGTTGGCTTTTCCTCGTGGCCTCCTGCCTGCCTGTCCTCTCGCACGTCTGGGGCGTGGCCCAGTACCGGACAATGAATCAGAATATCCCCGTCGGCGCTGCCATCATATCCTGGTGCTAGGCTTCCACAGTTTCCATGAGCTGATATCTGACCTCGCGGGCAGGCCCCGAGTGGCCACGCCCGCCTACCACTGCGAAGTCCGAGCAGCAGCCATCGTCGGTATGTGATATGACGCGATGTTGGGGCCCTGGCGGTAGCTGAGCCACCGAGGATTCAAGCTACGCGCGCTCCTCCTCGTCCTCGTCCCCCTCCTCCTCGTCCTCCTCCTTGTCCTCGTCCTCGTCCTCCTGGTCCTCGTCCTCTTTGTCCTCCTCCTCCTCCTCCTCCTCCTCCTCTCCCTCCTGCTCCTCTTTGGTGGAGGCATCATCAGAGCCAGGTCTGCATCGTGGCCTCAATGCCAGGCCACAGAAATCGATTTAGACAGACGCCAGTCCAAGCTCGTCGCGTGGATGCTTCGGTTCTGCTGCGAGCCGAACGAGACGACGCAGTATGTCTGCTTAAGCAGGAGCCGCGATGTCAAGCAGGTAGAGTGCACGCAATGGTCGAATATTCACCTGTGTTCGTGTCTGTTTTGGCTTACGCATGTGCAGCGACACCCAGACTGCTGGGCAGCCAGAGCGCAGCGACACCCAGACTGCTGGGCAGCCAGAGCGGCAAGCGAGCAAGACCACGACGGGGTTAATTCGCAATGACGCACCTGGGTGTCTGCGTCGAGCGAGTCTTCGAAGACCTTTTCCAGAACAGGGCGTGGCAAGGTCCACCGCTGGTGTCAGTCTCGCTGGACCTCCCGTTTCAATCCGACGGGGACGCGTGTCGCTAAGATTAGCTTGGCGAAAGACCCAACCATATGCAGTTGTGAGTACCGCAATTGTGAATATCTTCTTCGGTGGCGCCCCCCATGGGGCCGCGAACCTTGTGAGGGGTGTGCCGAAATGGTTGCGGCGGACGCACGTGGACGGTGGCACTGAGGCTTTCGGTGGAGCTCCCTATGGGGCCACGAAGCGTGTGAGGGGTGTGCCGACATGGGTGCGGTGGACACATGCGGGCGCAGCCACTGGGGGCTTCGGTGAAGCTCCCTATGGGGCCACAGAACGTGTGAGGGGTGTGCCGACATGGGTATGGGTGACGTATGCGGGCGCAGCCGCTGGGGCCTTCGGTGTCGCTCCCTATGGGCCACGAAGCGTGTGAGGGGTGTGTCGAAATGGGTGTTGGGGACGCATGCGGGCGCAGCCAGTGGGGCCTTCGGTGGAGCTCCCTATGGGGCCACGAAACTTGAGAGGGTTGTGCCGAAATGGGTGTGGGGGACGCATGCGGGCGCAGCCCGTGGGGCCTTCGGTGGAGCTCCCTATGGGGCCACGAAACGTGTGATAGGGTGTGCCGACATGGGTGTGGGTGACGCATGTGGGCGGTGGCACTTGGTCCTTCGGTGGAGCTTCCCATAGGGGCCACGAAACGTGTGAGGGGTGTGCCGAAATGGGTGTGGGGGACGCATGCGGGCGCAGTCACTGGGGCCTTCGGTGGAGCTCCCCATAGGGGCCACGAAACGTGTGAGGGGTGTGCCGAAATGGGTGTGGGGTACGCATGCGGGCGCAGTCACTGGGGCCTTCGGTGGAGCCTTCTATGGGGCCACAAAGCGTGTGAGGAGTGTGCCGACATGGGTGTGGGTGACGCATGCGGGCGCAGCCAGTGGGGTCTTCAGATGAGCTCTCTATAGAGCCACGAAGCGTGTGAGGGGTGTGTTGAGTGTGGGGGACGCATGCGGGCGCAGCTAATGAAGCCTTCGGTGGAGCTCCCTATGTGGCCACGAAACTTGTGAGGGTTGTGCCGAAATGGGTGTGGGGGGCGCATGCGGGCTCAGCCAGTGGGGCCTTCGGTGGAGCTCCCTATGGGGCCACGAAGCGTGTCAGGGGTGTACCGAAATTGGGGTGGGGACGCATGCGGGCGCAGCATTCTGAGGAGCTCCCTATGAGGCCACGAAACGTGTGAGGGTTGTGCCGAAACTGGTGTGGGGGACGCATACGTGCGCAGCCACTGGAGCCTTCGATGGATCTCCCTTATGGGGCCACGAAGCGCGTGAGGGGTGTGCCGCGATGGGTGTGGTGACGGGAGGATGGACGGTGGAGGGGGGAGGGCGAGGAGGAAGGAAGGATCGCGGGCCACCGTCTCTTCAAAACGAGATCCCCAAACCGCAGGATGATTGGGAAAAACATTGGAAATTGGCAGGCGAGCTCTTGCGCAGCATGGATTGTAAAGACAGGGCCGGAGAAA
Source organism: Prorocentrum cordatum (assembly GCA_963575745.1). Taxonomy (NCBI): domain Eukaryota; class Dinophyceae; order Prorocentrales; family Prorocentraceae; genus Prorocentrum; species Prorocentrum cordatum. The sequence goes on along the minus strand of CAUYUJ010014449.1, from coordinate 22,292 downwards.
CTTGCTCTTGAGTTACTGTGGCAACCAGGACACTCCGCCCCCGACGAGCGCAGCATCATCCTCGTCCTCCTCCACCTCCTCCTCGTCCGGCCGGCGCTTCTCCCATAAGCTGTTGACAGCGTTCATTTTCCAAGTTTGCTCAGCGCACCGTCTGCCCTCCGGGGGACCGCTCTGGTCACCGGAGTTGGCGTGCAGACTTGCTGTCCTGTCCTGCCTCCGATCTTTCCCAGCAGCGGAAAGCTACTCTTGCTCTTCGTCCCCCTCCCGTGTTTCTCTTGGTCGTCATTCTACAAAGTTCAGCCACGCGCAGAGGGGGGTGGGGGGGGGGCTTCTTTGAAACACCCGTGCCTCTTGGCAGGCGCGGGCCTTATCTATAGATGTAAGGCCGGCGCCTTCTAAGAAGCAGCCTCCTAAGAAGCCCTCCCCTTTCCCCCACCCCCTTGTGGGCGCCGCCAAAAAATCCTGCCGTCTTCTTCTGATCGGACATTACCCTGGATCAGCGGCGCGCCCAGCCCAGGGGGGGGGAGCGGCAGAGGGGGGAGGCCTTCTCAGGAGGCTCGGAAGGCTTTTCGGCCTTCTGAGAAGCTTCCTAAGCCTTGTCTTAAGTTGGGCCTGTCCCTCTACAGGAGGAAAATTCAGAATCATTCTGGCGAAGGGCCCAACCATATGCAGTTGTTGGTACCGCAATTGTGAATGTCTTCTTCGGTGAAGCTCTCTATGGGGCCACGAAGCGCTACACTGGGTGGGGGGGAACGCATGTGGGCGGTAGCACTGGTGGGGCCGTCGGTGGAGCTCGCAAGAAGGCCACGGGACGCTGTATTGGGTGGGTGAAGAACCAAATTTGGTGTGTGGGGGACGCATACGGGCGGTCCCGCTGGGGGCTTGGGTGGAGCTCCCTATGGGGCCACGAAGCGCTGTACTGGATTGGTGAAAAAGCCAAATTTGGTTTCCGGGACGCATGCGGACGGTCCCACTGGAGGCTTCGGTGGAGCTCCTTATGGGGCCACGAAACGTTGTACTGGGTGGATGAAAATGCCACATTGTGTGTGTGAGAGAGAGACGCATGCGGGCGGTCCCACTGGGGGTTTCGGTGGAGCTCCGTATGGGGCCACGACATGCTGTACTGGATGGGTGAAACAGCCAAATTTGGCTTCCAGGACGCATGCGGACGCTTGCGAATGTTGTGGGTACCGCAATTGTCAATATCTTCTTCGGTGAAGCTCCCTATGGGGCCACGAAGCGCTGTACTGGGTGGGTGAAAATGCCAAATTGAGTGTGTGTGTGTGTGTGTGTGTGTGAGACGCATACGAGCGGTCCCACTGGGGGCTTCGGTGGGGCTCCCTATGGGGCCACGAAGCGCTGTACTGGGTGGGTGAAAATACCAAATTGGGTGTGCGGGACGCATGCGGACGGTAGCACTTGGACCTTCGGTGGAGCTCCCTATGGGGCCACGAAGCGTTGTACTGGGTATTGGGTATGCGGGACGCATGCGGACGGTCCCACTGGGACCTTCGGTGGGGCTCCTTATGGGGCCACGAAGCGCTGTACTGGGTGGGGGGGGACGCATGCAGACGGTATCACTTGGACCTTCGGTGGGGCTCCCTATGGCGCCACGAAGCGCTATACTGGGTGTGCGGGACGCATGCGGACGGTAGCGCTGGGACCTTCGGTGGGGCTCCCTATGGGGCCACGAAGCACTGTACTGGGTGGGGGGGGGACGCATGCGGACGGTAGCACTGCTGGGGCTCCCTAGGGGGCCACCAAACGTTGTTCTGGGTGGGTGAAACGCAGGCAGGAGGGGGAGGAGGGCCACGAAACGCTGTACTGGGTGTGCGGGACGCATGCGGGCGGTAGCACTGGGACCTTCGATGGAGCTCCCTATGGGGCCACGAAGCGCTGTACTGGGTGTGCGGGCGCATGCGGACGGTAGCATTGGGACCTTCTGTGGGGCTCCCTATGGGGCCACGAAGCGCTGTACTGGGTGTGCGGGACGCATGCGGACGGTAGCACTGGGACCTTCGGTGGGGCTCCCTATGGGGCCACGAAGCGCTGTTCTGGGTGGGTGAAACGCAGGGAGGAGGGGGAGGAGGGCCAGGAAACGCTGTAGTGGGTGTGCGGGACGCATGCGGACGGTGGAGGAGGAGGGGGAAGAGGAGGAGAGAAGGAGAACGCGGGGACCGTCTCTTCAAAACGACGACCCAACACCACAGGATGGTTGGGAAAAACAAGTCGTCCAAAATCCCCCTGTAGGAGGGCAGGCCCGACGTAAAGAGCTACCTAAGCCTTGTCCGCAACCCCGGAGGGAGGGATTTTCGGAACGCCGGAGGGCTTCCGAGAAGCCCCGCCGATTGCGACGAAGTCTCCCTCTTTTTTGCTTCCCGTCCGTCGCGCCGCCGACCTCTGACTGGACCTCGTTCGAAGGCCGTGGACTGCCTCCGCGGGCTCGGCGGCGACCTGCACGGGGCCGGCGGGAGGCTGGTGCGCGAGGGCCTGGCCTGGCTGCTCGGCAGGCCTCGCGGCGCACGCGCGCACTGGGGCATCTGGGCGTGCGCGGGGTTGCCGTGTGGGCCCCGACCTCACACGTCTTGGCAGATCTCAGCCCAGATCTCCGACGCTGCTCCCCAAAGAGTGCTTGGACTCGGGGGTTCTGAGTTAGAGCCCGTTTCTTTATTGCTTGGGGCATGACGGGCGTCATGGCCCCCGCTCCCCCCCCCCCTATGACGTAACGCTCCCCCCCCAGTGCGCTCCAGGCATTGCCGCCGTGCGCATTGGGATCCGCGTAGGTGTCCGCGTAGGAATCCGCATAGGAGTCTGGTCCGCAGTCGTCGTCGTCGTCGTCGTCGTCGTCGTCGTCGTCGTCGTCGTCGTCGTCGTCGTCGTCGTCGTCGTCGTCGTCGTCGTCGTCGTCGCTCGTGGCTCGTGGCTCGTGGCTCGTGGCTCCCCGCTCATCGTCGTCGTGCGCGCGGACGCGGTTGGAGCCAGTTTTTTTCATGCCTGGCCGATGACGGCAATCATCTGGGGGGGGGAGGGTGTCGATGATGTCACGCTTCGCGCCGGCGGCGCCTGGGAATGCCTACGAATGACGGAAAACGGGTGGCACCAGCATGTAGGTGGCGATTTGCACCACAACGCTTGTGTACACCTCAGTGCACGCGTGCACCACAGCGCCTGTGTACACCACACCGCGTATGTACACGACAGCAACCGCGTGCAACACAGCGTCAGTTTGTGCCGCCGCGCGCGCGGGCACAACAGCTCTCGTGTACACCACAGCGCCTGCGTACACCACATCGGTTGTGTGTAACACAGCACCAGTGTACACCACAATGCCTGCGTGCAGTGCAGTGCCTGTGTGCACCACGGCGCCTGTGTGCACCACAGCAACCGTGTGCAACACACGACCATTGTTGTATGTAGAATGTTGGAAGGAATCGTTATGACAAAATGGAGCGCTTATGGGTTCCACAGAAAACGCTAGAACATATCATTATGGACAAAGTAGCGCCAGGGGAATCTTCGAGTCCTGCGTCCAGGAGGTTCCAGCTAAATTGGCCGTCCGAAAACCAAGTGGGCCGATTCAATCGACCATTCAGCGGTGCACGCTGAGATGCGCACGCGCGCTGTTGCGCCAACCCGCACGACAGGGGGGACGGAAGAGGAGGAGGAGGAGGAGGAGGAGGAGGAGGAGGAGGAGG
>CAUYUJ010014449.1:0-18497 GCA_963575745.1 Prorocentrum cordatum | reverse complement strand
CTCGTTCGCGCCCGTGGTGGCCCCATGTGCATGCCCTTCGTGGCCCCGCTGTCGCCATTTGTGTCCCCCTCACTGTCCTACGTGGCCCAGTTGCTACCCTCAGTGGCACCATAGTTGCCTTCTGTGGCCCCGCATTATCTGCACTTCGTGGCCCCCGCTCGTTCGCGCTCTTCGTGGCCCCATACGCATTCCCTTCGTGTCCCCGCTGTCGCCCTTCGGGCAATTTTCGTTGTCCTTCGTGGTTCGTCCCTAGTTCGTTCTCTCTCGCTTTTCGCTCGTCGTTCGCCAGTAGTCGTCGTCGTCGTCGTCGTCGTGGTCGGTCCCCTGTCCGTCCCTCTTGGGGTCGAGTCGACGGTCCGCGGCCGGCCCGCCGATCAGCGCTGCCGCTGGCCAGGCCGACGGTCCGCGGCCGCCCCGCCGCTTGCCGGGGCCCGGCCTGCAGGGAAGAAAGGTGTACCGCCCAAAAGGGGTTCGATCGAAGAAAACAGGGCGAGTATCGAGGGTATGGGAAATGCGCGTTATTGGACACTCGAGCAGATAAGGACGAACAGTCTTAACATGATTGCTGTTGTTGTTGTTGTTGGGTTTTTGCTGTTGTTGTTGTTTGGTTGTGTTGTTGTGCTTGCCGTCGTCGTCGTCGTGGTTGCTGTTGTTGCTGTTGCTGTTGTTCTTGTTGGTGTGGTTATTGTTGGTGTTGTTGTTGCTGCTGCTGCTGTTGTTGTTGGTGTTGTCGTTGCTGTTGTCGTGGTTGTTGTTGTCGTTGTTGAATTCTCACTGCTTGAGGATAATTGCTGTTGATCCTCCCCTCGGGTAACCATTGCATTTTTTACGAAAGTTCACCTTACACGGTTTTTTTTGTACAAGGGACAATGTGGTGTCACCAAGCTAGGTTGTCGACCCCTGGTTTGCGACAACAGTGGCTCCCGCCTGATACGTCCTCACAATGTATTCCCAATCGCGCTCTCGCGCAGGACTTCCTCACAATGTATACAGAGCTCGCGCTCTTGCGCGGCACTTCCTCACAATTCATTCAGACGCCGCGCCCTCGACACCGAGCAATCACGCTTTCGCTGTGGATGTCCGCACGATTTATTTGGGAATCGCGCTATCGCTCGCGACTTCCTCGCGATTCATGCAGGACGCACGCTTCAGCAACCCGCCTGCTCGACCTGGCCGCCTGGGCCCTCCTTCCCGACTCGCCCTGTAGGGTCTACCCGTCCGATCTGCACGTCTGGTTCTGCCACGTGTTTTTTTTCCCCCCCCCCCCTGGCCCCCCTCCTGTGCTTCTCTCTCTCTCTCTCTCGTGCTCCATCCTCCTCCCTCCCCTTTTGTCCCTTCCTTCCATCCGTCCTCTCTTCCCCTGCCTCAGGGGCTGCACGAAATACACGTTGCGGGTAAGGAAGGTATACACATAAGGGAGGTACGGCCGCAGACGAAGAGAGCGGACATCAAGGGTTCGGGATACACGTGCTGAGTGGCACGCGAGCAGATAAGAGCGTGGAGTATTAACATTGTTGTAGTTGCTGCTGCTGTTGCTGTTGTTGCTGTTATTGGTGTTGTATAGGAGGCTCATGGTGCGTATAAGGGTCCTGGGGCTCCTTGGAGTCATCAGCTCTTGGGGGGCACTGGGCGCATAGAGCTCGCAATGCTCCTGGGGGCCATAGGGCCCATAGCGCTAACAGAGCGCGTAGGCCTCGTAAGGCTTATGGGGCCGATTGGGGTGAAGGGGCAAGTCGGGTCCACAGGGTTCATAGGGCCAATAGGCCGTATACGGCTCACTGGGCTCGTAGGGCTCAGCGGGGGGTCTCATGGGTCTCGCAAGGCTTCACGGCTCCTAGTGCTGAGGGGGTTCTGAGTCTCATAGGGCGCGTAGGCCTCATGTGGTGTCGTGGGGGGATCGGGGGGTATGGGGCTCGGCTCATTGAGTTCATGCGGCTCCTGGGGCTCGTGAGCTCATAAAGCTCATTGGGCTTCTAGTGCTTATAGGCCTCAAAGGGCTTATCAGGCTCATGGGGCTCATGGAGCTCGGAGAGCTCATGGGCTCGTATGGCTCTTGAGGCTCATTGGGCTCCTAGGGATCATTGGAGTAATAGGTTTCGTGGGGGTCATAGGGCTCATGGGGCCCATAGGGCTCACAGGGCTCACAGGGCTCATAGGGCTCAGGGCTCATAGGGGTCTTAGGGCCCATAGGGCTCATAGGGCTCATAGGGCTCATAAATCCCATAGAGCCAATAGGGCTCATGAAGCTCATAGGGCTCATAGGGCTCATGGGGCCCATGGGGCCCATCGGGCTCATAGGGCTCATAGGGCTCATAGGGCTTAACGGCTCATAGGGCTCACGGTGTTCATAGGGCTCGTAGGGCTCATAGGGCTCATAGGGCTCATAGGGCTCATGGGGCTCATAGAGCTCATAGGGCTCATAAGGCTCATAAGGCTCATAGGGCTCATAGGGCTCATAAGGCTCATAGGGGTCATGGGACTCATAAGGCTCATAAGGCTCATAGGGCTCATAGGGCTCATAAGGCTCATAGGGGTCATAAAGATCATAGGGCTCATAGGGCTCACAGGGCTCATAGGGCCCATAGGGCTCATAGGGCTCATAGGGGTCATAGGGGTCATAGGGCTCATAGGGCTCATAAGGCTCATAGGGCTCATAGGGCTCACATCACATGGCTTATATGGGCTCATACGGCTCATAGGGCTCATATGTCTCATAGGGCTCATGCGGCTTCGGCCTCCTCGGCTCGCGCGACTGATTGGACGAAGTCGCCGGAGCAAAAAGGCGCGATTGATGTTTTTTGGGGCACCCGTGTTCTGCATGCAGCGGTGGACCAGTCGGGCGCGACACCTTGATGCTCGGAGTGCAGAGGATCGCAGGGGGCACCTTCGCCCGTCTCGTGGCCGCATGGGGCCCTGTAATCCGTCTTGTAGGGGAGCCGGAGAACGTAAGCACCACATGTGCCGAATGTGCCCTCACACGGACCGCACCCCACAGGGAGCTCCACCGACGTTGAAGAGCCAACGTGTGCATGCCGCCTCACCGTCCATGGTGGCATACCCGTGATCTGGATCATGAGTTGGGGGGACTCTTCGGGGTATCGCGGCGCGTGGGGGAGAGAGCTCTGGAGGCGTTGGGGTTCCCAGGCCTCACAGGGCTCATGGGGCTCCATGAGACACCACAGTGGTCGTAGGGCTTGTGGGGCCGACAGGCCTCATATGGCTGAGAGGGGTCTGACCTCTCGGGGCTCTCGCGGGGCTCCTTTTGAGGCTCTTTTTGGGGCTGTCGGGCGGCCCTCCTCGGCCATCCCGGGGCCCTCTCGGGCCGTCCTGGGGGGTTTTGGGCCGTCTTCGGGCCCTCTTGGTTCTTCTTGGGGGTCTCCTGCGGCCTTCTTGGGGTTCTCTGGGAAGCCTTTTGGTGCTCTTTGTGGCCGTCTTGGGGCTCTTTGGGGTCGTTTTGGGGCCCTTTTGGGCCGTCTTGGAGCTCCCTTGGGGACTTTCTGGGCCGACCTGGGGCGATCTTGGGGGCCTCTTGGGCCGTCTTGGACTCGGTGAAGGCCAAAGAGGCGGATATGCTAAACATATACGTTTCCCGAAGGGAATGGGACGATTTTGACCTCTTGGGGGTCTTCTTGGGGGCCTCTTGGGGCGTCTTGAGAGCATCTTGGGCCGTCTTGAAGCCACCTTGAGGCCTCTTTGAGCGCTCATGAGCCGTTCTGGGGCGGTCTTGGGCCGCCTTGGGGCTTTGCGGGACCGTCCGGGGATGGCCGGGAGAGGCTCCCGAAACCGAAATTTGGAGTTGACGTCGGTGGGAGCGCCCAGGGCCGAATTTATGTACGGGGGGGGGTCAGGGGGGTTTTCCGTTATAAGAGAATTCAAAGAGGAATATTCTGGGAGGTCCTGGCCAGAAAAGGACGGGTATCGAGGGTTTGGGATATGCGTGTTGGATCGCGCTCGGGCAGACAGGAGCGAACACTGTTTAAATGATGTCTGTTAAATTTTCATTACTAAAGAATTCTTCTTGTTGATCCCCCCCTCGGGTGACCATTGTATTTTTCAATTGAAGTGCTTCCCCCGGGTTTTTTATCCTGGAAATGCACTCGTGTCAAACTGCGTTGTTGGCCGCCGAATGATAACAACAACGGCTCCCGCCTGATACCTCCTCGCAATGTATTCCCAAGTCGCGCTTTCGGACGGGACTTCCTCACAAAGTATTCAGGAATCGCGCTTTCGCGTGAGATTTCCTCACAATTTATTCAGACGCCGCGCTCCCGACATTCAGGAGTCACGCTCTCGCTGCGGATTTCCCCACGATTGCTTTGGGAATCGAGCTGTCGCTCGAGACTTCCTCGCGATTCATGCAGCACGCACGCTTCAGCAACCCGCCTACTTGACCTGGCCAACTGGGCCCTCCTTCCCGACCTGTCCGGTAGGGTCTACCCGCCCGATCTGCCCGTCTGGTTTTGCCACGTGCTTTCTGCTCCTAGCCCCCCTCCTAGTCTCTCTTGTGCTCCATCCTTCTCCCTCCCCTTGTCACTTCCTTCCATCCGTCCTCTCTTCCCGTGCCTCAGGGGCTGCACGAAGTACACGTTGCAGGTAAGGAACATATCCCGCCAAGGGGGTACGGTCGAATAATAAGATGGCGGGCATCGAGGGTTCGGGATATACGTGTTGTGTGGCACGTGAACAGATAAGAGCGAACATACTGAAAATCGGTGTTGTTGTTGATGTTGTTGTTGTTGGTGTTGCCATTGTTATCGTTATTGCTGTTATTGATGTCGTCGTCGTCGTCGTCGTCGTCGTCGTCGTCGTCGTTGTTGTTGTTGTTGTTGTTGTTGTTGTTGTTGTTGTTGTTGTTGTTGAACTCTCATTCTTGAAGAATAATTATTGTTGATCCCCCCTCACCGGTGCATATTGATTTTTTCAATTGAAGTGCCCCCCCCGGGGCTCGCATTTTGTTTTTTGTCAAGGAAGGTCTTCCTGCTCAAACTGGCCCCTTGCCCCCCGGACTACAACAACAACGGCTCCCGCCTGAGACTTCCTTACAATTTAGCCAGGACCCCCGCTCTCGCCCGAGACTTCCTCGCATTTTATTCAGGAATCGCGCTTTCGCTTGGGACTTCCTTACAATTTATTCAGGAATCGCTTTCCCGGCGCTCTGGAGTCGCGCTTTCGCTGGAGACTTGCTTGCAATTTACCATAGAATAGCGCCCTTGCGTTGGATTTTCTTGCAGTTTACTCAAGCGCCGCGCTCCCGACACCCAGGCACCCAGGAGTCGCGCTCACGCTTAGGATTCCTTCACAGATTACCTAGGATCTCGCTGCCCTTCGTGGCCCCGTTGCAGCCCTTCGTGGCCCCCTCGCTTTGTTTCGTGGCCCCGCTGCAGCCCTTCGTGGCCCCCTCGCTGCCCTTCGTGGCCCCGCTGCAGCCCCTCGCGGCCTCCTCGCTGCCCTTCGTGGCCCCGCTGCAGCCCTTCGTGGCCCCCTCGCTTTGTTTCGTGGCCCCGTTGCAACCCTTCGTGGCCCCCTCGCTAGCCCTTCGTGGCCCCGTCGCAGCCCTTCGTGGCCCCGTGCAACCCTTCCGGGCCCCCTCGCTTGCCCTTCGTGGCCCGTGCGGCCCTTCGTTGGCCCCCTCGCTGCCCTTGTGGCCCCCAATATAGGTATGCCCTTCGTGGCCCCCGCTCGTTCGCGCCCGTGGTTGCCCCGTGTGTCAAGCCCTTCAGTGGCCCCCTGGCGCCGTCGTGTGGCCACCTCACTGTCCTACGTGGCCCAATTGATACCTCAGTGGCCCCATGGTTGCCTGCTGTGGCCCCGCAGTATATGCCCTTCGTGGCCCCCGCTCGTTCGTGCTCTTCGTGGCCCCATACGCATTCCCTTCGTGGTCCCGCTGTCGCCCTTCGTGGCCTACTTCGTGCCGTGGCCCTGCTGTCGTTCTCTCTCTCGCTCTCGCTTTCGCTCGTCGTCGTCGTCGTCGCCGTCGTCGTCGCCGTCGTCGTCGACGTCGTTCGTTCCCGGTCCTCGTCGTGAGTCGGTCCCCTGGTCGTCCGGCCGGACTCTCATCCCGACGTGTCCTGCGGCCGCCCTGCCGCCCCGCCGATCAGCGCTGCCGCTGGCCATGCCGACGGTCCGCGGCCGCCCCGCCGCTTGCATGGGCCCGGCCTGCAGGGAAGAAAGTTATACCCCTCAAAAAGGGTTCGATCGAAGACGGAGAGGGCGGGTATCGAGGGTTTGGGAAATACGCATTATTATTGGAAACTCGAACAGAGAAGGGCGAACAGTCTTAAACTGATTGTTGTTGTTGTTGTCGTCGTCGTCGTCGTCGTTGTTGTTGTTGTTGTTGTTGTTGTTGTTGTTGTTGTTGTTGAACATTACTTATTCTAAAGAATAATTATTGTTGGGCCCCCTGGTGCGCGCCCCCCCTGCGCCGCCTAGGCCGCAGCTACATTTTCATCATTTTCGTGAGGAAGCCTCAGAAAAGAGGGTGTGTACAGGATCCGGTTGTTTTGTTGTAATCCGCTTTTCCTTGCAAAAAACAATAGAAAATGACATTTCTTGTTCTAATATAATCAAATTTCAAGAATCCCTTGCAAAAAATAAGGTAAAGTGGACATTCGCGCGCGCAAGACGAAATCCTTCCAAAACCTTAGTGTTCGCAACGATTTTAACATAAAAACATCAAAAAAAACCAATGGTTTTTCAACAAAAAATTGTCAAAATTTCATCCCGCGCGCTCTTGCGGATTCGTAGGAAACCCAACACTTTTTAAACATTTCTGTCAAACGGGCTTTTGCGAGCAACTTTTCGAACTTCTGCGACAACGGTTGCGCACCTGCCAGGGCCATCATCCCTGTCAAATAATACCATGCGGGACACATTCGTTTTTTTCTTCGCGCGCGCACGCCGTCGTCGTCGGCCGCGGGGCCCTGAATAGTAGCCACGGTCGTCCGCATGCCACGAAGTGAAGTGTCCGAACGTCATAGGGCGGGAAGCTGGGTGTGGGTGGTGGCGAAGAGTCGTGTGGATATTTGGTAGAGCTTGCACTGCCCCCCCACAAAGTGGGGGTATTGGCTGGCGTCGCATGAAAACCCTGGCACTGGTGAGAACACTGAGCGTTCGGGTAAAGTGATTGTTGTTGTTGTTGTTGCTGTTGTTGTTGTTGTTGAGTTCTCATTTCTAAAGAATCATTATTGTTGATCCCCCCACGCCGGTGCATGCTGTTTTTTCCCCATATCCTAAGATGGGGTTATTGTTATTACTTGGACGCCTCCTACTCCTCCTTCCTCCTCCTCTTTTCTCCCCCCCTCCTGTCGGACATACTCAGACTTGCTCATACACAGACTTACTCATATTCAGACTTACTCATACTCAGACCTACTCATACTCAGACTTACTCACACTCAGACATACTCATATACAGACTTACTCATACACAGACTTACTCACACCCAGACGTACTCATACACAGACTCACTCATACCCAGACTTACTCATACACAGTATTAGTCATACCCAGACGTACACATACACAGACTTACTCATACACAGACTTACTCATACTCAGCACCCCTAAGGGGAGCCGCCAGGAGTGGTGGCACGGGCTCGTTCGCGGCCATTTTGTGGGGATGTCTCAGGCGGTTTGCCTGTTTCTGTGCCCAACATCCTTCGCTTTCGGAGCAGATTTGGAGGATGTCTCGAGCGAGGCGCTCATTTCAGCACCCCTAAAGGGGAGCCGCCAGGGGTGGTTGCACGGGCTCGTTCGCGGCCATTTTGTGGGGATGTCTCAGGCGGTTTGCCTGTTTCTGGGCTCAACATCCTTCGCTTGGAGAGCAGATTGTGAGGATGTCTCAGGCGGGGCGCTGGTTTCAGCACCCCTAAGGGGGAGCCGCCAGGGGTGGTTGCACGGGCTCGTTCGCGGCCATTTTGTGGGGATGTCTCAGGCGGTTTGCTTGTGTCTGGGCTCAACATCTGGTTTTTCGGAGCAGGATTTGGAAGGGATTTCCGAGCCGAGGCCCGCTCATTTTTCAACCCCCCAGGTGGGCCAGATTTTGAGGATGTCTCGATCGGTTTGGCTGTGGTTTGGTGGCCAGGCTCGTGGGCGCAGATTCTTTCAGGATGCCACAGCCTCGAGGAGGCTACAAACAGGCCCCGAGGCCCCAGGAGACCATGAGGTTCCAGGAGCATCAGGAGGCCACAGAAAGACTCAAGGAAGGCCACAGATGTTCCCAAGAGGTCAAGGAGGCCACAGGAAGCTCCAGAAGGCCTCAGGAAACCACCAGGAGGCCCCAGGACTGGCAACAGGAAGCGCCAGGAGGACCTCGGTAATGCACAGGAGCCCGAGAGGCCCCAGAGCAGGAAGGGCCTCAAAAACGGCAAAACAGGAGGGCTCCAATCCCTTGTTGTTTTTCACGTATGCTCCCGATCGATGTGGGCCGCACGAAATTCTTGATGTTCTACGTATGTTTCTATAGATGGTCCTTCTCTTGTGTACACAATCCTAAATGTTTTACTCATGTTCCTATATATTGGGCCTCTCCTGGGGCACGAGTCCTTGGTGTTTTACGCGTGTTCCTATAGATTGCCCTTCTCATGTGGCTCTAATCCGCAATGTTTTATGTACGTCTGTTGCTATAGATTGCGCCTCTCCTGGGGCACGAAACCTTCCTAGGAGGTCCCAGGAGGTCCCAAGAGGCTCCTGGAGACCCCAGGAAGCCCCAGTAAGTTTCAGGAGGCCCCAGGAGGCCCCAGGCTCATGCACAGAGACGCGCTCGTACTACTGAGGCTCATTCACACTCCAATTCATTCGCAGTTAGATTGATGTCCAGACCGTCACAACTGAAGCCCGTTACTATTCGAAAGCTCTTGCGCCTAGACATTCATGGCGGACAGGTCCATGCGAGTAGATGCACATATGGGGAGCTCCACGCAGTGAATAATTATGAATCAAATTGTGCCCCTCGACGCTCGCACCTGGTTTTTTGGGCAGGGAAAGTCTTGATGCTCAAATTGTGCTCCTGGCCCCCGGGTTCAACAGCAACGGCTCCCGCGTGAGACCTCGTCACAATTTAGCCAGGACCCCCGCTCCCGCCCGAGACGTCCTCGCATTTTATTCAGGAATCGCGCTCTCGCTAGGGAATTCCTTACAATGTATTCAGGAATCGCTCTCCCGGCGCTCTGGAGTCGCGCTTTCGCTGGAGGCTCGCTTGCAATTTACTGGCGAATATCGCCCTTGCGTTGGAATTTCTGAGAATTTACTCAAGCGCCGCGCTCACGACACCCAGGCCCCAGGCACCCAGGATTCGCACTCACGCTTATGATTCCCTCGCTGATTACCTAGGAATCGGGATCTCGCTGCCCTTCGTGGCCCCGTTGCAGCCCTTCGTTGCCCCCTCGCTTTGTTTCGTGGCCGCGTTGCAGCCCTTGGTGGTCCTTTCGCTGCCCTTCGTGGCCCCGTCGCAGCCCCTCGTAGCATCCTCGCTGCCCTTCGTGGCCCCGTTGCAGCCCTTCGCTGCCCCCTCGCTTTGTTTTGTGGCCCCGTTGCAGCCCTTCTCTGCCCCGTTGCAGCCCTTCGTGGCCCCTTATATGTATGCCCGTCGTGGCCCCCGCTCGTTCGCGCCTGTTGTGGCCCCATGTGCATGCCCTTCATGGCCCCGCTGTCGCCGGTTGTGGCCCCCTCATTGTCCTACGTGGCCCAGTTGCTACCCTCAGTGGCCCCATGTTTGCCTTCTGTGGCCCCGCATTATCTGCCCTTCGTGGCCCCCGCTCGTTCGCGCCCTTCGTGGCCCTATACGCATTCCCTTCGTGTCCCCGCTGTCGCCCTTCGTGGCATACTTCGTGTCCTTCGTGCTTATGCTGTCGTTCTCTCTCGCTTTCGCTCGTCGTCGTCGACGTCGTCGTCGTCGTGGTCGGTCCCCTGTCCGTCCCTTTTGGGGTCGGGTCGACGGTCCGCGGCCGCCCCGCCGATCAGCGCTGCCGCTGGCCAGGCCGACGGTCCGCGGCCGCCCCGCCGCTTGCCGGGGCCCGGCCTGCAGGGAAGAAAGGTGTACCGCCCAAAAGGGGTTCGATCGAAGAAAACAAGGCGAGTATCGAGGGTATGGGAAATGCGCGATATTGGACACTCGAGCAGATAAGGACGAACAGTCTTAACATGATTGCTGTTGTTGTTGTTGTTGGGTTTTTTGCTGTTGTTGTTGTGTGGTTGTGTTGTTGTGCTTGCCGTCGTCGTCGTCGTGGTTGCTGTTGTTGCTGTTGCTGTTGTTCTTGTTGGTGTGGTTTTTGTTGGTGTTGTTGTTGTTGCTGCTGCTGCTCTTGTTGTTGGTGTTGTCGTTGCTGTTGTCGTGGTTGTTGTTGTCGTTGTTGAATTCTCACTGCTTGAGGATAATTGCTGTTGATCCTCCCCTCGGGTAACCATTGCATTTTTTACGAAAGTTCACCTTCCACGGCTTTTTTTTGTACAAGGGACAATGTGGTGTCACCAAGCTAGGTTGTCGACCCCTGGTTTGCGACAACAGTGGCTCCCGCCTGATACGTCCTCACAATGTATTCCCAATCGCGCTCTCGCGCAGGACTTCCTCACAATGTATACAGAGCTCGCGCTCTTGCGCGGCACTTCCTCACAATTTATTCAGACGCCGCGCCCTCGACACCGAGCAATCACGCTTTCGCTGTGGATGTCCGCACGATTTATTTGGGAATCGCGCTATCGCTCGCGACTTCCTCGCGATTCATGCAGGACGCACGCTTCAGCAACCCGCCTGCTCGACCTGGCCGCCTGGGCCCTCCTTCCCGACTCGCCCTGTAGGGTCTACCCGTCCGATCTGCACGTCTGGTTCTGCCACGTGTTTTTTTTTCCCCCTGGCCCCCCTCCTGTGCTTCTCTCTCTCTCTCTCTCTCGTGCTCCATCCTCCTCCCTCCCCTTTTGTCCCTTCCTTCCATCCGTCCTCTCTTCCCCTGCCTCAGGGGCTGCACGAAATACACGTTGCGGGTAAGGAAGGTATACACATAAGGGAGGTACGGCCGCAGACGAAGAGAGCGGACATCAAGGGTTCGGGATACACGTGCTGAGTGGCACGCGAGCAGATAAGAGCGTGGAGTATTAACATTGTTGTAGTTGCTGCTGCTGTTGCTGTTGTTGCTGTTATTGGTGTTGTATAGGAGGCTCATGGTGCGTATAAGGGTCCTGGGGCTCCTTGGAGTCATCAGCTCTTGGGGGGCACTGGGCGCATAGAGCTCGCAATGCTCCTGGGGGCCATAGGGCCCATAGCGCTAACAGAGCGCGTAGGCCTCGTAAGGCTTATGGGGCCGATTGGGGTGAAGGGGCAAGTCGGGTCCACAGGGTTCATAGGGCCAATAGGCCGTATACGGCTCACTGGGCTCGTAGGGCTCAGCGGGGGGTCTCATGGGTCTCGCAAGGCTTCACGGCTCCTAGTGCTGAGGGGGTTCTGAGTCTCATAGGGCGCGTAGGCCTCATGTGGTGCCGTGGGGGGATCGGGGGGTATGGGGCTCGGCTCATTGAGGTCACTGCGGGACCTCTGGGGACTCGTGAGCTCCATAAAGATCATTGGGCTTACTCAGTGCTTTATAGGCCTCCAACGGGCTTATAAGGCTCATTGTGGCTCAGGAGCTCCGGAGAGCTCATGGGCTCGTATGGCTCTTGAGGCTCATTGGGCTCCTAGGATCATTGGAGTAAAGG
The DNA here is from genome assembly GCA_963575745.1 of Prorocentrum cordatum. Taxonomy (NCBI): domain Eukaryota; class Dinophyceae; order Prorocentrales; family Prorocentraceae; genus Prorocentrum; species Prorocentrum cordatum. The sequence goes on along the minus strand of CAUYUJ010014449.1, from coordinate 6,811 downwards.
TTCGTGGGGGTCATAGGGGCTCATGTGGCCCATAGGGCTCCACAGGGCTCACAGGCGCCGCATAGGGCTCAGGGCTCATAGAGGTCCTTAGGGCCCATAAGGGCTCCTAGGGATCATAGGGCTCATTTTAAATCCATAGAGCCAATAGGGCTCAGAAGCTCATAGGGCTCATAGGGCTCATGGGGGCCCATGGGGCCCATCGGCTCATAGGGCTCATAGGCTCATAGGGCCTTAACGGCTCCAGGGCTCACGGTGTTCATAGGGCTCGTAAGGCTCATAGGGCCCCGGCCCTCATAGGGCTCGTAGGGCTCATGGGGCCCATGGGGGGTCATAGGGCTCATAGAGCTCATAGGGCTCATAAGGCTCATAAGGCTCATAGGGCTCATAGGGCTCATAAGGCTCATAGGGGTCATGGGACTCATAAGGCTCATAAGGCTCATAGGGCTCATAGGGCTCATAAGGCTCATAGGGGTCATAAAGATCATAGGGCTCATAGGGCTCACAGGGCTCATAGGGCCCATAGGGCTCATAGGGCTCATAGGGGTCATAGGGGTCATAGGGCTCATAGGGCTCATAAGGCTCATAGGGCTCATAGGGCTCACATGGCTTATATGGGCTCATACGGCTCATAGGGCTCATATGGCTCATAGGGCTCATGCGGCTTCGGCCTCCTCGGCTCGCGCGACTGATTGGACGAAGTCGCCGGAGCAAAAAGGCGCGATTGATGTTTTTTGGGGCACCCGTGTTCTGCATGCAGCGGTGGACCAGTCGGATGCGACCACCTGCTGCTCTGAGTGGAGGATTCGCAGTGGGGCACCTTCGGCCGTCTCGTGGCCCTCATGGGGCCCTTGTGATCCGTCTTCGTAGGAGGATCCGGAGAACGCTACGTCACCACATGTGCCGAATGTGCCCTCACATGGACCGCACCCCACAGGGAGCTCCACCGACGTTGAAGAGCCAACGCGTGCATGCCGCCTCACCGTCCATGGTGGCATACCTGTGATCTGGATCATGAGTTGGGGGGACTCTTCGGGGTATCGCGGCGCGTGGGGGAGAGAGCTCTGGAGGCGTTGGGGTTCCCAGGCCTCACAGGGCTCATGGGGCTCCATGAGACACCACAGTGGTCGTAGGGCTTGTGGGGCCGACAGGCCTCATATGGCGGATAGGGGTCTGACCTCTCAGGGCTCTCGTGGGGCTCCTTTTGAGGCTCTCTTGGGCTGTCGGGCGGCCCTCCTCGGCCATCCTGGGGCCCTCTCGGGCCGTCCTGGGGGGTTTGGGCCGTCTTTGGGCCCTCTTGGTTCTTCTTGGGGGTCTCCTGCGGCCTTCTTGGGGTTCTCTGGGAAGCCTTTGGGTGCTCTTTGTGGCCGTCTTGGGGCTCTCTTGGGTCGTTTTGGGGCCCTTTTGGGCTGTCTTGGAGCTCCCTTGGGGACTCTTTGGGCCGACCTGGGGCGATCTTGGGGGCCTCTTGGGCCGTCTTGGACTCGGTGGAGGCCAAAGAGGCGGATATGCTAAACATATACGTTTCCCGAAGGGAATGGGACGATTTTGACCTCTTGGGGGTCTTCTTGGGGGGCTCTTGGGGCGTCTTGAGAGCATCTTGGGCCGTCTTGAAGCCACCTTGAGGCCTCTTTGAGCGCTCATGAGCCGTTCTGGAGCGGTCTTGGGCCGCCTTGGGGCTTTGCGGGACCGTCCGGGGATGGCCGGGAGAGGCTCCCGAAACCGAAATTTGAAGTTGACGTCGGTGGGAGCGCCCAGGGCCGAATTTATGTACGGGGGGGGGGTCAGGGAGGTTTTCCGTTATAAGAGAATTCGAAGAGGAATATTCCGAGAGATCCTGGCCAGAAAAGGACGGGTATCGAGGGTTTGGGATATGCGTGTTGGATCGCGCTCGGGCAGACAGGAGCGAACACTGTTTAAATGATGACTGTTAAATTTTCATTACTAAAGAATTCTTCTTGTTGATCCCCCCTCGGGTGACCATTGTATTTTTCAATTGAAGTGCTTCCCCCGGTTTTTTTATCCTGGAAATGCACTCGTGTCAAACTGCGTTGTTGGCCGCCGAATGATAACAACAACGGCTCCCGCCTGATACCTCCTCACAATGTATTCCCAAGTCGCGCTTTCGGACGGGACTTCCTCACAAAGTATTCAGGAATCGCGCTTTCGCGTGAGACTTCCTCACAATTTATTCAGACGCCGCGCTCCCGACATTCAGGAGTCACGCTCTCGCTGCGGATTTCCCCACGATTGCTTTGGGAATCGAGCTGTCGCTCGAGACCTCCTCGCGATTCATGCAGCACGCACGCTTCAGCAACCCGCCTACTTGACCTGGCCAACTGGGCCCTCCTTCCCGACCTGTCCGGTAGGGTCTACCCGCCCGATCTGCCCGTCTGGTTTTGCCACGTGCTTTCTGCTCCTAGCCCCCCTCCTAGTCTCTCTTGTGCTCCATCCTTCTCCCTCCCCTTGTCACTTCCTTCCATCCGTCCTCTCTTCCCGTGCCTCAGGGGCTGCACGAAGTACACGTTGCAGGTAAGGAGCATATCCCGCCAAGGGGGTACGGTCGAATAATAAGATGGCGGGCATCGAGGGTTCGGGATATACGTGTTGTGTGGCACGTGAACAGATAAGAGCGAACATACTGAAAATCGGTGTTGATGTTGTTGTTGTTGGTGTTGCCATTGTTATCGTTATTGCTGTTATTGATGTCGTCGTCGTCGTCGTCGTCGTCGTCGTTGTTGTTGTTGTTGTTGTTGTTGTCGTCGTCGTCGTCGTCGTCGTCGTCGTCGTCGTCGTCGTCGTCGTCGTCGGCGGCGTCGGCGTCGTCGTCGTCGTCGTCGTTGTTGTTGTTGTTGTTGTTGTTGTTGTTGTTGTTGCTGTTGCTGTTGTTGTTGTTGTTGTTATTGTTGTTGTTGAACTCTCACTCTTGAAGAATAATTATTGTTAATCCCCCCTCACCGGTGCACATTTATTTTTTTCAATTGAAGTGCCCCCCCCGGGGCTCGCACTTTGTTTTTTGTCAAAGAAAGTCTTCCTGCTCAAACTGGCCCCCTGCCCCCAGGACTACAACAACAACGGAGACTTCCTCACAATTTAGCCAGGACCCCCGCTCCCGCCCGAGACGTCCTCGCATTTTATTCAGGAATCGCGCTCTCGCTGGGGAATTCTTTACAATGTATTCAGGAATCGCTCTCCCGGCGCTCTGGAGTCGCGCTCTCGCTGGAGACTTGCTTGCAATTTACCATAGAATAGCGCCCTTGCGTTGGATTTTCTTGCAATTTACTCAAGCGCCGCGCTCCCGACACCCAGGCACCCAGGAGTCGCGCTCACGCTTAGGATTCCCTCGCAGATTACCTAGCATCTCACTGCCCTTCGTGGCCCCGTTGCAGCTCTTCGTGGCCCCCTCGCTTTGTTTCGTGGCCCCGCTGCAGCCCTTCGTGGCCCCCTCGCTGCCCTTCGTGGCCCCGCTGCAGCCCCTCGCGGCCTCCTCGCTGCCCTTCGTGGCCCCGCTGCAGCCCTTCGTGGCCCCCTCGCTTTGTTTCGTGGCCCCGTTGCAACCCTTCGTGGCCCCCTCGCTAGCCCTTCGTGGCCCCGTCGCAGCCCTTCGTGGCCCCGTTGCAACCCTTCGTGGCCCCCTCGCTGCCCTTCGTGGCCCCGTTGCGGCCCTTCGTGGCCCCCTCGCTGCCCTTCGTGGCCCCATATATGTATGCCCTTCGTGGCCCCCGCTCGTTCGCGCCCGTGGTTGCCCCATGTGCATGCCCTTCGTGGCCCCGCTGTCGCCGTGTGTGGCCCCCTCACTGTCCTACGTGGCCCAATTGCTACCTTCAGTGGCCCCATCGTTGCCTTCTGTGGCCCCGCATTATCTGCCTTTCGTGGCCCCCGCTCGTTCGCGCTCTTCGTGGCCCCATACGCATTCCCTTCGTGTCCACGCTGTCGCCCTTCGTGGCCTACTTCGTGTCCTTCGTGGACCTGCTGTCGTTCTCTCTCGCTCTCGCTTTCGCTCGTCGTCGCCGTCGTCGTCGTCGTCGTCGCTGTCGTCGTCGTCGTCGTCGTCGTCGTCGTCGTCGTCGTCGTGGTCGGTCCCCTGTCCGTCCCTGTTGGGGTCGGGTCGACGGTCCGCGGCCGCCCCGCCGATCAGCGCTGCCGCTGGCCAGGCCGACGGTCCGCGGCCGCCCCGCCGCTTGCCGGGGCCCGGCCTGCAGGGAAGAAAGGTATACCCCTCAAAAGGGGTTCGATCGAAGACGGAGAGGGCGGGTATCGAGGGTTTGGGAAATACGCGTTATTGGACACTCGAGCAGATAAGGGCGAACAGTCTTAACATGATTGTTGTTGTTGTTGTGATTGTTGTTGTTATTGTTGTTGTGGTTGTTGTTGTTGAGTTGATTGCGGATTTCTGGAAACGGTTCCGCGCGCTCTCGCCTCGACGCCGGCTACACGTCCTCTGAAAACGAGACTCCAGCTCGAGCGCGGGCTTGATTGTAAACGTGTGCCCTTGGAGGCCCGGCTACAACGACATCGGCTCCCGCTCGATGCTTCCTCACAACGTACCCAGAGACACCCTGGCCAGAGAAGGCCCCTGAACTCAGCTCTCGCTGGAGAGTCTCTCGTGATTCAGTCAGGTTGGTCGCGGCCGTCCAACTACGATAACAAGAGCTTTCGTTCGATACTTCCTCAAGATGCACTCCCAGAGGGCCTGGCCAGAGAGTCCCCCGAACTGCAGAGCGGCGCTCTCGCTCGATAATTTTTCGTAATTCAGGCAAGTAGGTGGAGGCCCAGACACGGTGACATGAGCTCCCATTCGACATTTTTCAATATGTATTCCGAGAGCCCCTGGCCAGTAAAGGGCGGGTACCGAGGGTTTGGGATATACATGTTGGATCGCGCTCGGGCAGATAAGAGCGAGCACTCTGAACATGATGATTGTTGAACCTTTACTAGTAAAGAGTGATTATTGCTGATCCCCCCTCTGGTGACCATAATGCTTTTTCAATTAAAGTGCTTCCTCTGGGGTTCGCAGTTTTTTTCAAAGGGACAGTGTGGTGTCACCAAACTGCGTTGTTGGCCCCCGAGCTGCAACAACAACGGCTCCCGTGTGATACGTCCTCACAATTTATTTACACATCGCGCTTTCGGGCGGGAATTCCTCACACATTATTCAGGAATCGCGCTTTCGCGTGAGACCCCCTCTCAGTTTCTTCAGACGCCCCGCCCTCGACATTCAGGAGTCACGCTCTCGCTGCGGATTTCCTCACGATTGATTTGGGAGTCGAGCTGTCGCTCGAGACTCCTTCGCGATTCCTGCAGCACGCACGCTTCAGCAACCCGCCTGCTCGACCTGGCCGCCTGGGCCCTCCTTCCTGACCCGCCTGGTAGGGTCTACCCGCCCGATCTGCCCGTCTGGTCTGTCATGTGTTTTCTGCTCCTAGCCCCACTCCTCCTAGTCTCTCGTCTCTCTCTTGTGATCCATCCTCTTCCCTGCCCCCTTGTCCCGTCCTTCCATCCGTCCTCTCTTCCCCTGCCTCAAGGGCTGCACGAAGTACACGTCGCAGGTAAGAAAAACATGCACCCAAGGGGGTACGGTCGAATACGAAGAGGGCGGGCATCGAGGGTTCGGGGTATACGTGTTGAGTGGAGCGTAAACAGATAAGAACGAACATACTGAAACTTGGTGGTGTTGCTGTTGTCATTGTTATCGTTATAGTTGTTGTTGGTGTTGTGATTGGTGTTGTTGTTGTGATTGTGGTTGTGGTTGTTGTTGTTGGTGTGGTTGTAGTAGTAGTAGTAGTAGTAGTAGTAGTAGTAGTAGTAGTAGTTGTTGTTGTTGTTGTTGTTGTTGTTGTTGATGTTGCTGTTGTTGTTGTTGTTGTTGTTGTTGTTGTTGTTGTTGTTGTTGTGATTGATGTTGTTGTTATTGCTGTTGTTGTTGTTGGTGGTGTTGGTGTTGGTGTTCGTGTTGTTGTTGTTGTTGTTGTTGTTGTGGTTGTTGTTGTTGTTGTTGTTGTTGCTGTTGTTGAATGTGGCAGGTGTTTCACCCTGGCCTCTCGCGACTGATCAGGCCCAGGCCCTCATTAAGCCTGTCCGCGTCGCAGATCGCCTCTGGACAAGGGGTCGGCAGCGTTTCTGGGTGTTTCCTCCCTTTTTCCGACGGCAGTCCCTGCTACGTGGCTGGCTCAGCTTGCTGTGAAAACAGGCGCTGCGCACAGTCGATAACGGGTGTTGTTCGTGACAGTGCCGTCCTGCAGCCCGTAGGGCAGGAGCTTTTCGTGTGCAGTGGGCGCCCCTCACTGGCACTGCTCGCGCGCTGGGGGGTGGGGGGGGGCAGATGAGCCAATGACGGACAGGGCCAGGGGTGCCCCCAAATTTGGCATGTTTTGAAGACCGCGACCAGAAGGATGTGAGATGCGTGTTCTGTATATTGCAACGCGTTTGCGTGCGCAGAGCTCACGGTGTTGCAGAGATGTTGGCAAACCATTGGTCACCAGCCGAAAGTATCTCCCGAGTTCGGCTTCGTCGTGGCGCGGGTGCTCAGCGCGCCAGAGCTGCATTATGGCGGATTTCTCGAGTGACCGTTGAGTTATGATGTCGTTGTTGTGATTGCTTTTGAGACCAGCAGCAGCGCCGTGGAGACGCCGCACCGCCAGCAGTGCAACCGCAGCAACCCCAATCACAAACGCAGGCCGCCGCAGCAGCGCAGCCGCAGCAGTCCTATCCAGCTTGTTTGATTGCTTCAACAAGGGGCGTCTCAGGTGCGTTTTGGCAGGCAGAAAAGTAGCAATGGTCGCTGCAAAAAAAAAGCCTCGCAGGTGCATTGTGT
>CAUYUJ010014448.1:397500-404170 GCA_963575745.1 Prorocentrum cordatum | reverse complement strand
ACGACAATGGGAGGACGATGATGGAAGGACGAGGGGGGGAGAGGAAGAACGAGGAAGAAGAGGAGGAGGAGGAGGAGGAGAAGGACGAGGTGGAGGAGGAGGACGACGATGACGATGAGGACGAGGACGAGGACGAGGAAGAGGAGGAGGAGGAGGAGGAGGAGGAGGAGGAGGAGGAGGAGGAGGCGGAGGAGGAGGAGGAGAGCGCCATCGACAGGGAAGGTGGTGGCCACGAGGTCCGCCGGCTTGACGACGCCCGCGTCGCCCGCGCCCGCCCCCTCACTCTTATCCGCAATTGCGGGGTGCTACGTATCCCTCGAAGCTCGAAGAGAACAGCCTATATAGGGGCGTAAATCGGCCCAGTGCTGCCCAGGCCATGCCCGTGGGGATCGGGATCGATTCAAGGATCGTCGACGTCGACGATCGTCGACGGTCGTCGATCCTTTACTCAATCCGTCGATTGTTGAACCGCCGATCGTCGACGCGGCCCTCCGGGCCGCGGCAGCGCTGGCGGGCGCAGCGGCGCCGCCGGCCGCGGCAGGGCTGGGCGGCGCCGGCCCCGCCGAGGTTGGGCCACGCGCAATGGGGGGGGGGCGACAAACGGAGGGGGTCAGCGAGGGCTGCAGAAAAGGGGCCCCCTGGGGCCCCTGAAGGGGCCCTTTAGGGCCCCAGAGGGGGGCCCGTAGGGCACCTCTCCCAGACAACGACGTCATGGTTTTTTAGGACGCGACCCCCAGAGGTCCGGGCCTATCCGCCCGGACTGGATTTTCATCCCGAGTCGTGTTCCTGACGCTCCCGAGGGCCAGGAAGGGCCCCCCCAGAGGCCGCACATATGGAAGAACCTCACGTCGCGATTTTTCCGTGGCTCGAGGGGGTCTGGGTTCCCCCCCCCCAGTAATGCACTCGCGCCCAGCGAGGTGCTGGGGCACCTCTGGGACGCGCTGCCGGCCGGCTCCGTGCGGGCGCAGCTCGAGGAGCGACGGGGCCGGCTGCCAACCTGTGTTCGGGAGGGGAAAACACACACAGACACCATTGATCATCGATTCCCAGGAAAAGATGGGAAACTATGGGAAGTGGGGGGGGAGACAAAAAACCCAAAAATATAGGAAAATATTGGGAATCGTTTTATTTGTGTGTATCTATTTGTGTGCCCTGGGGGCCCTGCATGTGTGGCGGCCCTTGGCCCCAGCCGGCCACGCGCAGAGGGGCGCAGGGGAGGGGGGCCCTGAGGGCCCTCTGCCGGAGGGCCCCAGGGGCCCCCCCTGCGCCTCGTGCTGGGTGCACCAGGGGGCCAGAGGGCCCTCTGGGCCTCGTGGTGGGTGCTCTTCAGGAGGGGAAACAACACACAGACACAATTCATCGTCGATTCCCCAGAAAATCTGAGGAAATATGCGAAGTGGGGGGGAAGACAAAGACCCAGAACATGTATGGGAAAATATGGGGAGTCATTTTATGTGTGTGTATTTATTCCTGTGTCCTGGGGCCCCTTCAGCTCTGGAGGCCCGTGGGGGGCCTCTCTGGAAGCCTGGGGCAGCACCCGAGCTCCGGGCCTGTTGAAGAAGGACTCTGGCGATCCGGGACGCGGGCACGCCCGGGTCTCGCCGCCGGCATGGTCGGCCACGCGCAGCGGGGGGTATGGGTCGACTGGACGTGGGAGTGACCTTTCGCCGGAGTGACCTTTGGTGCGGCCACAGATGGGTCCCCAGATGGCTGAAAACGAAGCAGGAGTAACGGCTTGCGCGCCCAGGTTTGGTCCCCACGCGGCCCCCCCAAAAGCCGCGCACCAAAGGTCACTCTTGCCCAGGGTCACTCTTGCGTGTAGCCGAATATGGGGGAAAGGGGAAGGCTTCCTAGAAGCACCCCTGCTTCTTAGGCGGCGCGGGCCTTGACTGCAGGTGTAGAGCCGGCAACTTCTAAGAAGCAGCCTTCTTGTCAGAAGCCTTCCCCCCCTCCCCCTACCCCCTTTTGTGCGCGCCGCGAAGCCAGACCCCCTCGAGTCATGGCAAACATCGCGACAGAAAGTGGTTCGGTATTTTCGGCCTCTGGGGGCCTTTGCTGGGCCTCGGGAGCGTCAAGAAGCGACTCGGGATGAACAACCGTTCCCGGGGGATGGCTCCAGACCTCTTGGAGGTCGCGCCATGAAAGCGTCATGACATCGGGGGCCTGGGGCGCATGCCCAGACCCCACTCGGATCGCCGCGGAGGTTGCCACGGGGACAAGGCGTTCATAAGTGGATGCCAGGGTGGCTGATATCTGGCCTGGCTAAAAATGGGTCACAGGCACCTCCAGTGGCATATGGAGGTCGGGCTAAATGGGCTCCGCCCTTAGCGGAGTTATCTATGCCCCCTAGGCCGTTTGTTTACCTAGGTTAGGCTTTGACAAGCCACCTTGGCATCTCTTCGCAATCGCCCGATCCCTTGGGCAACCACAGCGGTGATCCAAGCAGCCCCCTTCGCGTCGTGCGAAAAACGCGACGGTCATTTCTGAGCCCTCGGCGGCCGCCTGGGGCCCTTTCGTTGCCGTTGTTGTGGTGTCAGCTGTCGTCGTTCTTCTTGTCCTCTTGGCCCCTCTCACTCTGAGCGTGCGTGAATGTCAGTCCGCGCGCGCGATCGTCGAGGTCGGGGGTTCGCGCCTTTCTCTTTCCCTTCCTTGCCCTGTCCTTCTCTTTTTTGTTCTTGCCTCTCCGGCCCCCAGGGCCGTCAAAAAACGGCTCGGGATGAGAAGCGAGTCCGAGGGGAAGGGTCCAGGACCTCTGTAGGGGCCGACGCGACCCCCGCTCCCCCTGGCCCGGGCAAGGCCTCCCCCCAAAGAGGTGCGCAGAGGCGGGGGCACCGTGGCCACGAGCAGCGAACGTATCCCCATCCACGCCCTCGTGGTTTGGATTCCAGGGCGCGATCCCGAGGGTCTACCCATGCGGTCGCACGGATGCGCTCCGCGCGGGGCGTCCGCCAAGCAGCGCTCCGTGTCCACGGGGTCGCGGCCGGGGGCCCGGCCCACGAGGCCGTGGATACGGATATGTCTCCCAACCACGACGTGGGCCAAGTTCCAAGATCACCTCTGGCATCCTCCGAGGAGTGGGCCGGGCTGGCGGCGACCCGGGCGGGCGCCCGCAAGAGCGCGGGCGGGGCGCAGCTGCTTGAGCTGCGCCTTCTCGAGGGCCTGCTGGTGAGGCTGGCCGACAGCCACCGGGACTTCGGCGCGACGGTGGGTCGGTCCCTGCAGCTATCGAGGCTGCTCTGGGCGGGCGTGCACTCGCGCAGCCGCGCCGCCTGGGCGCGCGAGGCGCGCGAGGCGCGGGGCAGACCGCCGCTCGACGCCTCGGTGGAGCCCGTGCACATCGCCATGGTGGCGTCGGTGGGCAAGCCCGTCTTCGGCCGCAAGGCCCTCATCGGCGTGCGCTCCGCGCTCTTCTTCGCGCGGTCGAGGCCGCTCCGGTTCCACCTCCTCGTCGACGAGGAGGGCGAGGAGGACATGCGGAGGGCCCTGGGCACGCTGGAGCCCTGGCTGAGGAGCCGGGGGCAGTTCCGGCTCTACCGCGCGGAGGCGCAGGAGCACGTGTGGCGGCGGGTGAGGGCCATGTTCCCGGCGGACTGCCTGAACTTCAAGGCCAGGGAGGGGAGCCACCACTACGGCAGCCCCGGCTTCCTGCGCTTGTTCCCCCACGAGATCGTCCGCGAGCCGGGGGCCAGGGTCGTCGTCTGGGTGGATGCGGGCGACTTCGCCTTCATGTCGGACCCCGCTGACCTGCTGGTGCATCACAGCGCCTTCGGCCCCGAGCAGATGGTCGCAGCGCCCGTGCTCCGGGAGCTGCCCTTCCAGATCTTTGACCTGCCCAGGCCGCCTCTTCCTCACCCTCCCCCCCCTCGGGCTGCTGCTGCTCCTCCTGCTCGCCCACACGGCTTGAGTGTATCCATGCGTCTGCCGCTGCTGCTGCTGCTCCTCCCGTCAGGATGCAACTCCTATAGGAGGCCAAGTTCAGCATCAGCGCTTGTACATCCGTGGTCGAAACTGACCTAATCCGGCATAGTTCCGTCTACTTCCATTTACTTATAATCAATCCGGCTCAATCTTGAGCGTACTCTTGAATTTAGTTAGTATGGTCGAATATGGCATAGTGGCCTTTCGATCTGGCTTGATGGCTCCGAATCGCTATTACGAAGACCTCCCAGAAGTTGCCTCCTAAGTGCACCTCCTGGCGGTGCACCTGCTCGTGGACGGGAAACCCGTACCAACGGCCTTGCGGGCCAGGCCCTTGGGCCGCGACCCCGTGTATACGGGGAGTTTTCCCGCGGATGCCCCGCGCGGAGCGCATCCACGTGACTGGATATATCCACGGGATCGCGCCACGGAATCCAGACCGCGAGGGCGTGGACATGGATACGCTCGCCGCTCATGCCCACGGTGACCCCGCCTCTGCGCGCTATTTCGGGGGCTCCCCTCGAGGCCCTCGAGGAGGCCGCCCGGGCCCGGGAAGGTGGGCCGTCACGTCGGCCCCCAGAGGTCCCCCACCCTCCCCACCTGCTTCTCATCATCCCAAGCCGTCTGCTGACGGTCCCGGGGGCCTGCGAGGGTCCCGGGAGGCCGAGAGCGTGCGCCGCCCCAGGCTGCGGCGGGCGAACTGGACGCAGATGGTGGCCGTGGCGGCCGCCGAGGGCTATGCGGAGAGGGGCCCCGACCTCTGCTTCTACGGGGAGGGGCGGCTCTTCTCGGCGGCCCAAAGAGGGGGGCCCGGGGGGCCAGCGAGCGAGCGGGCCACACGAGCAGGCCCATCGGCCGGTGGGCCCTAATTCTGGAAGGGCACGGGTGCAGGATGGGGGCCTTTGGGGGACGGGGCCTCAGGTTCGGAGAGAAACTCTTTTTGGGGGGGTCTGCGGGTCGAGAGGGAGCCTCTTCCGGTCAAGAGCTGGGCGGGCCGCGCAGAGCACGAATTGGGGAGACAGAACACAGGCGGGCGGGGCCTGTTCGAAGAAAAGCATGCGCAGATCTCACAACTTTTGACGGTCCGCGCGGGGTTCTGGGGTCGGCGCTGGGCCCCCCCCCCTGCGCGGGCCGTCGGCAGTTTCTGCTTGTGCAGTTCTTCCTCGGAGGGGCGCCGACAGTACACCACCAGCAGCCCTGGCCAGGTCCATCCTGGGCCCTGGACTGGTGCACGGACCTCCAGGCCTGCAGGCCAGGGGGGCCTGTACACCAGTCCAGGGCCCAGGATGGACCTGGCCAGGGCTTGTGGCGGTGTATTGTTTGGAGCGCTCCTGCTCTCTTCCTCTGTCAGGACGCGTGGCCTCAGACAGTGAAGGCTCGGCTTGGGAGCCCTCTCCCAGTCCCTCGAGGCCCCAGCCTCTCGGGGGCCCACCTTTGGGCCGCCGGCTCTTCAACCTGCTGGCGCGGGGCCGCCACGCCAAGCTCAGGGGTCGACCTAAACGTTGTTTTGGCGACTTCGTAGGCCGTTTTCGTTCCGACTTCGTTTTGCAGCAAAGCTGGTCTGAAGAGAGGGAAAGCGAAAACACAACGAAAACGAACAACATTGTTTAGGTCGATGCCTGGCCAAGCACTGGCACTATCTGCCCAGCGGGTGGACCTTCGAGCCCTGGCAGGAGCGGGCCTGGCCTGGCCCCCCCCAGCTGTGGCTCCTCCCGCCGCCCCTCCCTCCACCCCTCCCGCTCCGGCTCCTCCCCCCCGCTGCATTTTTCTTGCCGTGAAGAGTGGACACGACGGACGGTTTTTGCTCATGGGCCCCTGGGCCGTCAAAACACGACTCGGGGGGAGACGCTGGTCCTGCCCCCCCTCCCTCCTCTCGCCCCTGCGACTCCCTGGCAGGAGTGGCAGCCCTTCTTCGGGCTCGTCGACCTCTGGTCGAGGAGCCGGGGGGAAGAGAATCCCTGGCCAGGCCTGGTCGGGCCACAAAGCGGGCGGGATTACCCAGGACTGGCAGGAGTCTTGCTTCTCGAGCGCCCCCCCTCACGAAATCTACACCTCCTCCTCTGTTTGGTCGGACCAAACCAAAGAGGGGAAGAGAAGAGGAGGAGGAGGCGGGGAAGGAGGAGGATGAGCCGGAGGATATTTGTTAGGGGTGAAGACAGGAGAAGGCGACGGATGACGAGGAGGGGGAGGAGGAGAAGAATTGGATGAGAAATGGAAGGGTGGAGGATGGACAGATGAGGAACATTGAAGGACAAGAGGAAGGGCAAGATAAGGGGAAGGATGGGGTGGAGAGGAGTTGGACGACCAGGGGAAGGATGGACGGAATTGGGGCAGGATTGGAGGGGACGGGCGAAGAGGAGGGGGATGGGATGATGATGATGATGATGATGATGATGATGATGATGATGATGATGATGATGAGGATGAGGAGGAGGAGGAGGAGGAGGAGGAGGAGGAGGATTAGGACGAGGATGAGGATGCGTATGATGATGCGGATGATGATGATGATGATGACGATGGTGATGACGATGATGATGAGGATGAGGATGAGGATGGTGATGCTGTTTATGTTGATGACGATGATGATGGTGATGATGATGCTGATGGTGTTTATGATTATGTTGTTAATGATGATTATGATGGTTATGATGATGCTGTTGATACTGATGATGCTGCTGATGATGATGCTGATTGTGATGATGATGATGATGGTGACGCTGCTGCTGATGTTGATGCTGATGATGATGGCGAT
>CAUYUJ010014448.1:335000-395000 GCA_963575745.1 Prorocentrum cordatum | reverse complement strand
GCTCAGGCCAAGCTGGACAGAGCCACGGGCCAGGCAGCCAAGGCCATGCAGCATGTCCTCGACTGCCGCGCCACCCTCGCGGACCTCACGGCGCAGCGCGAGGCCGCCGCCGCCCGTGCCGCCGCGGCGTACAGCGCCATGGCTCCGCAGGGCGGTGCGGCGCCGCCGGTGTCGGCGAGCGAGGCCTGCAAGCAGATCGAGGCTCTGGTCGCGGCGGTGCAGGCCACGGCTGGCGTCGACGAGGAGGCAAGGCGCCTCACCGCGCTGGTCAAGATGCTCCGCGACAAGCTCCCTGCAGAGCCCCCACCAGCAGCGGCAGCAGCAGCAGCCTCAGAGGCGGCTGGCGTGGATGCGGGCGGCGGCAGTGATGCTGCTAGCGACGCTGATGTGCCCATGGCTGCGGCACCTGACTGGAGCTACTTCACGGACCCCAGTGGCGACTTCTTCTCCACCTTCGTCGAGCCGCAAGGTGGCGTTGCTGGAGCTGCTGATGACGAGCAAGGAGTCTCCGCTGCCAAGAAGATACCCAGAGAAGTTTTCGAATCTTTGGTCAAGCAGATGCAAGAACATCATGTCAAGAAGGCCCGAACCGCCTCTTCAGAGGTTGCTGGCCAGCAGAAGCTTTAACACTATCTTTCGCATCACCACGGCCAACGTGACTGGCCGTGCAGGCTTGGAATGTGTGCTCGGCTGCCAGGACGTCCTCAACAGCGATGCCTTGGCTGTTCAGGAGCACCACTTCGCCCAGGTACAAGCTTGGGAGGCCCGTCTTCGGCAGCTGGGGTGGTCGGCCAAAGGGCTTGCGGCCCAGACTACCCCAGCAGGGGGCACCACTGGAGGTCTTTTCCAGATGGTGCGACGCAGTTTCGGCATGGCTGAGCTGCCTGAGCAGAGTTTCTGTGTGGCCGAGGCGCGAGTCAGTCTTCTTCATCTTTCCGCCCTTCGGCCTGGTGGCATTCTCTGGGCCAACGTCTACTTGCATGACTCGCAGGGCGTCTCGGCTCAGAACTGGCACCTTCTCACGTTGCTTGGAGGCATTCTGCATCGGTATGGTATGCCCTTCGTGGTCTCGGGTGACTGGAACCTCACGCCAGAGGAGGTGCTCAGCACAGGATGGACTGACACACTTGGCGCTGACATTGTGGCTCCGACGTTGGCTACTTGTGTTCGTGGAGCGTCCCGCACGCTGGATTGGTTCGTCGTCTCCCGCGGGCTGCACTACGGCTCCAGCGTCCGCCTGCTTACCGCCGTGGGCACCAAGGACCACAAGCCTGTGCAGATCGAGCTCAAGTCCAGCCGCGTGGAGGTCCAGCTGCCACACGTTCGGGTGCCCAGAATGTTTCCTCGGCTTCGTCCTCACGGCTGCTATCTCCCCTCTGACCGCTGGGAGTCGGTTCAGACCCTCATCGACGACGGCTCAGACCCCGACACCATCTGGCAGAGCTTCGCAAGTGTCATGGAGCAGGAGTTCCTCGAGATATACCAGATCGACGGTAACGACAGCAACCCCTACATCGGGCGCGCGCGTGAGCTGCGCGTGCAGAGGCGCAGGCCTCCCCCGCCCAGGCAGCTGCCCTTTCCTCGCACTTCCAACGCCGCTGTCTGGTTTCGTGCGCTCAGTCAGGTCTTGCAGGAGCTCTCTCACTGTCAGAAACTCTGTGAGCGAGTTTCGACCCGCAGTGCGTGTCGGCGGCTACGGCACTCCGCGGGCTCCCTGCCCTTGGCCCTTGTGGGGCCGTGGTTGGGTCTTCTTTATGTAGCCGCTGACGTGGACTGGGGCCTTGCTAGTTTCCTCGCGCACGAGGCGCGAGATCTCGCTGCCCATCACCAGAGGATCGGCGAAAAGCGTCGTGATCAGGAGTGGCGAGATTGGGTCCGCAAGCACAGTGCTGCCGGTGGTGGCGCGCTTTTCTCACTCTCCAAGCCTGTGGTTCCCTGGCACTCCAGCCCGTCCTTTGACGAGGAGGGGGCGCCTCGTAGCGCGCCCGCCTCTCAGGAGCAGGAGATGCGCCTGTTAGCGGAGGAGTGGAGTCGGTACTGGTGTGTGGGGGAGTTGGAGGATTCTCTGTGCTGGCCCCAGGACATGGGGCCGCCGCTGCCAGACTTCTCTCTAGCTGACCTTCGCGCTTGCTTGCGCTCTTTCAAGCCAGCCAGCGGAGCCGGCTTCGATCAGATCAGTCCTCGCCAGCTCGATGAGCTCAGCGACGCAGGCCTCGAGTGCTTTAGACAGCTGTTGCTAGCCATCGAAGGTTCATTCACTTGGCCACGCATGTGGACCAAGATAGTTTTTCTCATGAAGCGCGCAGGCGGGCTTCGGCCAATTGCGCTGCTGCACATCTGTGCGCGCGTCCAGGGGCGCCTGCGGCGTCCCCTTCTCCAGCAGTGGCAGCAAGAGAACTTTCGGGATTTCTGGTGGTCGACGTCGGGGAGGGGGTCGGAGCGCCTCGTGTGGATCCAGGCTGCCACTGCGGAGTGGGCCGTCGGGCGCAATCTCACGGCGGGCACAGTGTTGCTCGACCTCCGCAAGGCGTTCGAGAATATCCGACACGGCGTGCTGCTGGAGGCGGCACGTCGCTCCAACTTTCCACTGAGACAGCTGCGGCTGCTGATTGCACTCTACAGAGCACCTAGGGTGCTAGAGTATGCAGGGATGAACTCCGCACCGATCTGTACGCAGCAAGCCGTCTTGGCTGGCTGTCAGTTCGCCACTCTGTGCCTGCAGATGGTCGTCTTGGCTCCGCTCGATGCCGTCCAGGCGGCGTTCCCCCGCCAGACTGCAGAAGAAGTGCAGCTTGGAGTGGTGGTAGACGACTTTGCGCTGCACAAGGTTGGTTCGGAGGATCGAGTCCACCAGTGTCTTGATCGAGCCACCACCATGCTTCACCACGAGCTGCAGGCCGCGCATCTTCCCGTGAGCCGCCCCAAGAGTCGGCTGCTCGCTTCACACGTTCGGCTGCGGAGGCGGCTCGCCTCCGTCCTTCGCCCTCTGCAGGTTCTCCCAGTACAGAGCGAGCGCAATCTAGGCGTTGATTATGCTGCAGGTGGTGTAATTCGTCGAGTCACCAAGCGTGGCCGCCGCACGGCAGCGGTGGCACGACAGAGAAAGATAACATCGCTGGCGGGACAGCTCCGAAGGCGAGCTCTCCACAACATGGTCCGTGCGGCCGTCCAGGCCTCCACCTCCTATGGGTCGGGGGTGATGGGGACGACCGACACCGAGCTGCGCGAGGCGCGATTCCTGCAGGCCAGCGTTCAGTCACAGAAGCTGGATGGACGCTCTGTTACGCTTCTTTTGCACATGGCTGGCGTCAAAAAAGTCGATCCTGCCTACAAGTTGTGTGCTGCTCCCCTCCTGCACCTCGCTGCTGCTGTGTGGGAGTCCTGGGTGCCCATCCCGCTCATCCTCGCTGGCCTCGACGGAGCTCACCAGGCCCTTGGACACCTCTGTGCCCTGGAGGTCCATCCGAGGGCCTTTCACTAGTTGTGTTGCCTCCGCCCGTCGTCTCGGCATTACGTTCGACGGCTTAGTTCTCTCGCACGAGTGCGTTGGCCGCTTCTCGCTCCTTGAGCTCTGCCCCAGGGCCGTCGCGCGGCATCTTGAGCGCATTGTGCAGAGCTGGTGTTGGAAGCGAGTTGCCGAGCATCTCAATATGCCAGAGTTCGGCAGAGGCCCCATGCTCGCCCCTGTGCTTTCTGGCATGCAACGGCTTGAGGCCCACGAGAGGGGTTATGTCGTTTCCGTCGTTGCCGGTGGTCAGTGGCCTCAAGCCAAGCAAGCCGAGCATCGCTTGTCTGCCATCTCCCAGTGTCAGTTGTGCTCTAATTCTCCAGGGACCCTGGCCCACAGGCATTTGGCCTGCCCTGGACACGCCGAAGTCTTTCAGATGGAGACTCCAGCCGTGGCCACCTCCTTGGTTCAGAACCTCGGGCACCCCCTTGTCCGTCTTCTCGCTGAGAGGCTGCTGCTGCCGCTGCCTGCCCCTCCGCCTGCTCGCCCTGTTCCTCCCGACGAGCCTTGGCTCAAGGGGCACCCTGGTCTGCTGGACGGAGACCTCTTTTTGGACGGCAGCCTCCTGGACGGACACCTGCCACCAGAGGCACATAGTCTAGGATGGGCCGTGGTCGCCCTGCACGACGATAGGCCTGTCTCTGTCGCCGTCCTGGCTGGTGGCTTGCCTCCTGGTCTCTACGATACCGACGCCGTAGAGCTCTGGGCGTTCCTCCGAGCTCTGCGGCTTGCTCTTCCAAGTGCCACGTTTTGGACCGACTCGCAGTTCGTCCATGATGGAGTCTTCAGGCGTGGCAAGCTATACTGTCTTTCGGCCAGAGCTGCTTGGGCAGATCTCTGGCGCCTGGTGTGGGCCGCGATTGAGGATCGTGGTGAGGTGGAGGCTCTTCGGTTGTGCAAAGTCAAGGCCCACACCACGGCGGCCGACCTCGAGCGAGGTTTCGTCACTTGCAGGCAGCGCGTGGGCAACTCGCTCGCCGATGCCACTGCCAAGGAAGCTGCCGAATTCACTCGTGCCCCGCTTTTGTATCGAGACGCCTACGCCGCTCAGGCGAAGGTGCTCAGGTTTTTGACGGTTTGGGTCGGCAGAATCGGCTGCAAGATGGCCGACCTAGACTGTCTGCACGTCAAGTCGCGCAGAGTGCGCGACGCCCATGCTGCCCTGTCTGTTGAGCCGCCTCCTGTCGCTGTGCCGCCCATCGTCTCCCGAGCCGACGTGGCGCTCGCTGCTCTCAGGAGGGATGGGCATCCCTCCCATCTGGCCTTCCCCATCCACCTCGGGAATGGGGCCACAGGCATGATCTGTGCCGTCTGCGGCGTCGGAGGCGTCGCGCTCTCTGCCTCTTTCAGAGCGAAGTGCAACCTCCGTCCCAGTGCGTGGGGCGCGCGAGTTTTGCGAGGCCTCGCGCAGGGCAGGTATCTTCAAGGCTCCACCTGGGTGCCTCTCGCAGAGCCCTGGCGACCTGGCCTCCTCGTCGCCAGCGGGCAGGCGCTCCGCCCGCCTTAGTTTTGGGTGAGGGGGGCCCCGTCGCTGGCCCCTGGCAGGTCTTCGGCCTTCCTGCCAGGGTGACAAAAAGGTCCTCTCCGAAGGGCCCCCCTCCCCGTTTTTTTTTCCCCCCCGAGGACGGAAGGACCTCTCCCCCCTTTCGCCCCTCAGCACGTGCGCAGGAGGAGGAGGAGGAGGGGGAGCATGAGCATGAGCATGAGCACGACCATATGACTAAGTCAATGAATCCTCCACATCGCTATACATTACGCTTGCGCCTGGTGGCCTTCTCAGCCTTGCTCAAGACCTTTGGCCACGAGCCTTGGGAGATCAACCGCAAATACTCGGCCCTGTGCGGGGTGGGAGGAGTCACGCACGCACGTCCCAGAGCCAAGAGCTGCTGTGAACCATAGCTGCCACAGCTGACGCAATACCACAACTTCAAATCACCATGAAACTGCACTCGGTGACTGGAGTGGACATAGCCACCCGCAATGTGCAGCAAAGTACCCTGAGGTTTCCGAAAGATTACACCGTTATAATTGATCGGGGAGAAACATGGGGACCTGAGCCATTCCGTTCGGGTCGCCCTCGACGCTGATCCTCCGCACCTGGTGCACCTGCACCCAGTGCTGTCCACTGAATGGGACGAGGCAAGAAGGGCGAGAGAGGCAGCAGCAGGGGGCGGGGGAAGGGGCGGGGCGGCAGGTCCTTTTTCCACCTCAACACTCCTCCCCTTATCCTCGGCAGCCATGGAGTCGAGAGTGGCTCGGAGGATGCGCATCCTGACAAGCCGAGCCTTCCTCTCCTGCAGGAAAACCCGATTACGGTGCGCCTCTGCCAGGCGCACTTCACGAGCCAGCGATCTCGTCCACGATCAAATTGCCTGCCACCATCCACCGCGGGGCCTTCCCTTCGACGATGTCTGTGGCAGACAGGTGTGAGTTGACAAAAAGAACGGTGATGGCGTCCTGGGATCTCTGTTTCAACAGCAGGCCCAAGCGCGCCCAGGGATCGGCGTCCTCACCTGAGGGCGCCTCAAACTTGCGGCAGTAAAATCCTGAAACGACTGGTTCGCAATCTGAAATGAAAACAATGGAGCCTGTGGTCATCCAGACTGCCAAGAGCAAAGCACGCAGCTCGCCACGAGCAACAATCTGCCTGGGCCCCGTAAGCGGGCCTCTGACAGTCGAGGCTAACTGCAGCTGGGGCTCTAGAGCATGCATGAACACCACAGCGACCCCTACACGTCGGAAGAGCGGGCTAGCTGTGTCAGGCCCCCCGCTCGCATCACCAAAGGCAAAAAGCGGCGCCTGCTCAGATCCGCCAGCGACGCAACCCTCAACGATCACCTTCCCAAGCAGCTCCTCCGTGCCAACCCAGGCCTCCACATCACAAGGCGGCGGCACCTCCGCCCAGGGCGCTGGCATGAGGCCACGGAGCCAGAAGCCCTGATCGGCCTCGCCTTGTGCGAGGGCCTGAGGTATCAGGTCGTCCGACTCGGTGTACGCTGCCTGCTCGACGTTGCTTTCACATAACCACATCCGATGCATCATATCCTCTGGCGCTTTCCGACATCTTGGGCAATCAACGGCACCTGCGTACTTGCTCAACTCGTCCTTCTTGCGTTGCCGCGGCCAACACCCTCCCACTGCGCAGGCCAGCATGACCTCCGGCAAGCGATGGCCGTGCACTGGGACCGCGGCCAGCTGCTGCAGCAAGATCTGGTAAGATACGCAGTCGACGCCCTGACTCAGGCCTGCCCCGCAGAAGTGCTGGCTCGCCTTCTGCCACAAGCCGTGCTTCAAGGTCTGCTTGAAGTCCGTAATGAAGCCCTGGTGAGAGTCCAGCGCAGCAATGCCCGAGTACATCTCGTCGTCGAACTTCCACGTGTCCCCAGCGGCTGGATGACTATTAGGAAGATCCCACGA
Organism: Prorocentrum cordatum; assembly: GCA_963575745.1. Classification (NCBI taxonomy): domain Eukaryota; class Dinophyceae; order Prorocentrales; family Prorocentraceae; genus Prorocentrum; species Prorocentrum cordatum. Next base: position 388,075 of record CAUYUJ010014448.1, on the reverse strand, counting down.
CGTGGCCTGCTGCGGGTCCCAGCCCGCCTCCATCAAGTGCAGGAGGGTGGCCGTGAGGGGGCCTCTCACATGGCGCACTCGCTGCGCCGCTGAGAGCTCCTGCATGTGCTTGTAGACGCTGTCCCACGCCTGTCGCACACCTGCCCTCAAGTCGGGCTGCTCCCTCCAGGTCCGCAGCCGCAAATCCAACGTCTCGACTGGCATCGTGATCGCTGGATCAAGATCTCCAGCGCGCAGAGCCAGCAACGTGGTCAGGCAGCGGCCGCGCGTGGGCGCCGCCAGCGCCTGGCCCAGGCGTCGCCGAGCCAGCGTCAACCTGGCGCCGAAGGTGCCATAGGCTTGGTGCCCGTGCACCCCTGCCGCCTGCGCCCCCTGCTTCTAGAGCCTCCCCGTGACCCGATACTTCTTCGACACGAACGCATACCGACGCACCTTGCCACTCATGGCCTTGTGCTTGGCGTCCCTCTTGACCCTCGTCTCGCGGGCCAACCGTTTGCCCCCGCCCATGTCGACCCCAAAGTGGGTGGCCTGCTTGACGGGCTGCACAGCGTAGCCTGCACGGGCCACGCGTCTGGCCACCCACTGGGCGTCCTGAAACGACGAGCAGATGATAACTGATTTGGAAGCGACCTTCAACTGCTTGGCTCTCAGCTCCTCGCACGTATTGATAACACATGCCGCCAATTCCCTCCGCGCAGCTGCGCGCGATCCTCGAACCGACTGTGACAGGTCGTCGATCCAGATGCGATGCCCCGTCCTCGGGTGGGCGACCGCGATGACCTCCAGCACGTAGTGGGTCATGGCCTTGGCGAAGCGTGTTCCAGCCCTGAGGCCCTGGACCACGCTCCGCGAAGGCTGAAAGGCCCGCGTCGCTGCGCCAAGCTGGCTCAGCGTGCGAGCTGCGACACGCTGCAGCAGCTCCAGGTACAGCACCTGCGGTGGGAACTCGAGCGCCAGCGCACAGGAGGCCAGCGGTGCCCACTCGATGGAGTCGTAGAACGACTGGATGTCCACTAGGGCCTCGCCCGTGGCGACTCCAAGGTGATGAGACACCTCCTGCTGCAGCACCCGCGCGAAAGCCTCGCGGAGGCTCGAATTCCCCCTGACTGCTGCGTCCCAATGGGCTTCCGCCGAGGCTGACCAGCTGCGAACATATGGCTCCCGAATAAGTCTCCACAGCCTGCCCACCATCGACACGAGACCTATGATGCGGTCTCCATTTGATTTCTTAGGAAGGAGACGCCCAATAATCAAGAAGATCTAACCTGGCCATACAAGATGACACTCACAAGCCTGATACAACAACACCAGCTCGGCGAGCGCCTCATCTGGGAGGCGCTCGAAGTCGAGCGGACTAAGCATGTCCACCCCCATGCCAGCTCGTCCCTTCATCTTGCGAAGAGCACCTCTCGCTTCCGAAATTGAAATATCTGGCAAGGGCTCCGTGGCAGCAACAGCTTGAATTTTGGCAAAGATCCGAGAGATTTCGTCTTCGTCCAAGGCAGCTGGTGCCCACAAGCCGTGCCATGACTTAGCTTTGTGGCCAATCATATCGCGTGGGTGAAAAGAACTCTATCTTCCTGAACCATGTCCAAGCTTGGCAGAGCCTGAGGATTGAGGGCCTTGTGTAAAGTTCCAACGGCACCATCTTCACCCATGAAATCTTTGATCTCATTGACACTCTCCTGAACTGCTCTACGTTGGGCCCTCCCCATGATCCTCTTGGAGCTGGCCTCAAAGCTCGCAAGCACCGGTGGAACCACCTCGCCCGCGCCGCTCAGAACCCTCTCCCACTCAGACCAAGGGGGGTCACGCCCTTCAAGTAACACACGCTGCGCGTGCTCAGGCCGATCAGCCAGATGACGCACACAGCCTTGCACGTAGCGCTCGACTTGCAGAGCACCGTTGTCCTTCGTCTTGTGCAACGCGAGACCTGCGAGCAGCGCGTTGACCTGAGTCCACCAGCCGCTGATCTGGTCTCGCAGAGGTGTCGCACGCACCTTCTGTGGAAGCTTCACTGTGGTCACTGTGAACCTGGGCCCCGTAGCCCTCGATGGGCCTCGCGGCAAGTCCACGCCATGATGAGAAGTAATTGTGGATTCGACAGCTGACACCCAGGAGGCGTAGAGGCCTGAAATAGTCTCGAGCTCAGCGGGCTTGAGCCGAAAGGCTACGGATTGACGCAGAGCAGGAGCAAGGGGCTGCAGAGTGGCCGCCCCAGAAATGAACCCTGCGTCACGTCTACACCTAGTCCACAAATCGGTCGGGATACCGAACGACGGGACCCCATCCAGAGCTGCCCCCATCCAGCCCAGGCCCCTGGGGGCCTCCAGCCCCAGAGGAAACCAGGGTCTGCGACTGAGGATGGCCAAGAGCAGGAGCCGCAGCGCTCAAAGGCTCCACCCCAGACTGCTCAGCCACATCAGGCACGCCCCTGGAGACCTCGTGAGACCTGTTAGCGGGCCCAGGCTGGGGATCACTTAGCATATTAGCTTGCTCACTATCTACTACAGACGCTAAAGTGAGAGCGGGGAGGAGGGAGGAGTCGGGACAGAAAGACAATTCTTCAGCCCACTCATCATAATTGAAAGGATCAGTGCACTGCTCCCCTACCCCCGAGGCCGACAGGTCATTTCCCCAGCACCGCCAGCCTCAGGGATCGCAGCGGATTGCTCGTTCTGACAGCAATCCTCAAACAAGGAAGAAAACTTAGCCGCTCGCTTCTCGACTGCGAGCTGATGCTGTACCCTACGCGTAGCTTCCGCCAAGCAGGACTTAGACCCCGCGGTGGCTTCCTTACATGGTCGTGGGACCTGCGGGAGGCGCCCTGGAGTCTCCAGAATTCTCGTCAGGAGCTGGTCCCCAGACCGACGCAAGACGATCTCGAGCCCTATGCGTGGCTCCCAGGGAACCGTCATGACAGGCTTAATGTCGGCAACGAATGGCACTGCTGACTGACTGCATAAAAGGTAATCTATAACCGTGCCCGAGCCTAGATTACAGGTAACAGCCCCTTTTGCCTGCAACACCGCAGCGTGCAACCGACTAACAATGCCTGACCTCTCTAGCTGCTGCGGGGGCATATTGAAGTCGCCTACAACTATCCAAGGGAGCTGGAGAGACCATAGGAGCCCCGCCAATCTCTGAAATCTGCCGAGGTTGGCTCCACGGAGCCCGATACAACTATGTGCATAGAAGCTGATCATAATCATACTGAAGCCTGAAAAATGAACAATCGTGGCGATAAAGCCATCAAAGCTAGAAGGGTGGAGCGGCGCAGACAATCTACTCACTGCAAGCCAGGCGGCAGGGAGTCGATGCGTCTGCAGGTGCCCCTTCGACATGAACCACTCGCCGCCCTCGTTGGAATGCTCCATCAGCGCCTCCCTCTTGGTGCCGACAGCAGCCTTCGCCTTCGACGACGGTCTCGCAGGATTGGTGAACAACCGCAGGCCCTTCCCCCGAGCCTTGGCACCATATTGACGTAGAGTCTTCGCATCATGGATGTGGGACTCCACGATACTGACGAAGTCGAACGACTTGGACATAAGCCAGTTCCAACACTTCTCCCCCATGCATGTGACGTTAGCATAGAACCAGCGACTATGCTCCCCCGCCGCCTCATCGAGCGGCTCAGGCGCCCTCGGCGCGGCTCCAGCTAGTCGCGAGCTGGCGCCGCTCGTGGGAGCGGCGATGCCCTTGCCGTTGCTCTTGCCATTCAGCTTCTGCGACTCCGCCAGGAACTTGGCGTCGGACAGCCGCTTGGCCTCGTCGGTAATCTGCTTCTCCTTCAAGGCTTGGGCCTCCTTGGCCTTGGCCTCGGCAGCAGCGGCATCGGCGCCTGCAGCGGCAGCGCTGCCAGGCGAAACCCCACCCGGGGGCCCCGAGGCCGCCGCCTTGGGCTGCTGAGCGCTGTCGGCCCCCTCGCCGCCCGCCATGGCCTGGCCATCGGCCCCGCGCCTCTTCTTGAGGAGGCGCTGCTCGATGTCCTTCTTCACGGACTCCATCTGCTCCAGCCACGCCTTGACCTCCGCCTCCTTGGAGGCCACGGCACCTTGCGTGGCCTCGAGGTTCTGCTTGAGAGCCCGCGAGGCCTCGCGTTCGTGCTCCTCGCACTCCATGTTCTCGATCTGGTCGAAGAACTTGCTACCCCAGCTAATGTGGAAGATGGGCTTCCCGTTGGCGGCAGGCTCCTCGGCCCCAGGCGCTACAGGCTTGGCCTCCACGCCCTCGGCGTGTGCCACTGCCTGCGCAGCTGCCTTGCGGGCCATCGTGGCCTCCGCCACAGCCCGAGCCGCCGCCGTCTCCTTTTCCTCAGCCACAGAAAGTTGCTTCCGAAGTCGCAGCACATGTGACACTTGTTGCGAATGACGATGCTCTGCATCCTTACACACACCTTCAGCTCGACGAAGTGCCTCTACGAGGGACGGCTTGTTCTTGGGCTTCGTCGCCTCTGCCATGAGCCTGTCCACCTGCTTGCGCAAGCAGCCGATGAGCTCCTGGTCCTCTGTCGCCTGCAGCGCCTGGTCCAGGATGGCGGTCACGTCCTTGCCTGCACCGCCCTGGCCGCCCTTGGCGCCGCTGCGGCTCTTGCCGCCGCCCCACTTGGTCCCTCGAGGGACCGCCAGCTCGTCCTCGCCGTCCGACAGGTCGAAGGTGACTCTGCTCCGTCCCGCCGGCGTCGCACGCGCCTTGAAAAGAGGCACCCGAGAGCCGCAGCCTCGGCAGATGCAACCTGCCTTGGCCAGCTCGGCGTTGTACTCACATACCCCGCAGCCTGAGCACCTGCTCCATGGGCCCCGACTCCTCGGGACAGACGATCCCCGTGCCATTGCTTCTCCCCTGCGTTGGTCGAGATCGGGCGCGATTGTTCGGAAAATGGCGCCCAAATCTAGTCACTCAAGTGCCTCGGTGCGGCACAGGGAAGGAGGCCAAAACACAATGACTTGACCCCCAATACTTGAGGGAGGAGGAGGGGGAGGAGGAGGAGAAGGAGGAGGAGGAGGAGGAGGAGGGGGAGGAGGAGGAGAAGGAGGAGGAGGAGGAGGAGGGGGAGGTGGAGGAGGAGGAGGAGGAGAAACGGGGACGAGGGGTGTGAGGTGGAGGCGGAGGAGAAGTGGGCGATGAGGACGTGGATGAGGAGGGGGACGACCGGGGGGAGGAGAACGAGGGAGGGCCTCCACCTCTCACGGCCTCCCTCTTGTCCTTCTCCTCCCTCCTCTTGTGGTGCTGTCTCCGTCTACTCCTTTTTCTCGTTCCTTGCTTCCCCTTCCATCCTGTTGCTCCCTCTCTCCCCCTCGCCATTCCACGTTTGCCTTCTCGTTCTCGTTCCTCTTCATCCTCTCATCCTTACTTTTTAATCATCTCCCCTCCCCCCATCCTCCCTCCTCCCTCCTCCCTCCTCTTTATCACGATGTTATTCGATTGTTTTCATTGCCGAGTTCGTCAGAGTGAGGGGGCCGAACCGTCATTCATTGTCCCTGGGTGCGTGGCTGAAGTGGGGATCCGTGGTGAGCATTATGCTTGTTGCGTTGTTGCTCATTGTTTGTTTGTTTGTTTGTTTGTTTGTTCGTTTGTTCGTTTGTTCGTTTGTTTGTTTGTTTGTTTGTTTGTTTGTTTGTTTGTTGTCGTCGTCCCACCCGCGACCCACCCCGCGACCCACCCGCGGCCCAACCCGCGACCCACCCGCGACCCTGCGACCCACCCACGACCAACCCGCGACCCACCCGCGACCCACCCCGCGACCGACCCGCGACCCAACAGCGACCCAGCCGCGACCCACCCGCGACCCCACAGCGACCCACCCGCGACCCACCCCGCGACCCACCCGCGACCTACCCGCGACCCACCTGCGACCCAACAGCGATCCACCCGCGACCCATTTGCGACCCACCCGCGACCTACCCACATTGGTTTAACTAAAAAATCGGCGCCTGCGGCGAGTTCGTAGTATAATTTGTGAAACGTTGGCGCCTGCGGCGGGCTTCTCCAGAGTCTCGCAAACTGCCGATGTCACCACCGCCCCCTCACTCTTATCCGCATCTGCGGGATGTTACGTACGATCCGCAGAGGTGTTCTTCTTCAACTCCTTCTTCGGGAAGACAGCAGACGCCGATCTGGAGGCCGCCGCGCTCATCGCCAAGCATTACCACGAGATGCTTGCTACTAACAGCTCGTTCACGGACTGGAAGGGCCAAGAGCTGAGGTGCGGCGAGCGCATCCGCGGCGTGCACCTGACGCTCCCGTTCCACAACATCCCCTTTGCGCACCACTTCCTCAACTTCTGGGCTGGGGCCCCGGTGTGGGACAAGGACTGGCTGCGCGGGCGTGACCTGCGGAAGTAGCCCTGCACGTCTCCTCCCGCGCCCCGGACTCCTCCGCCGATCCGATGCTGGTCAAGATCCCCGTGGTCCCCGGGGTCCCGACCGCTTCCCCAGGGGGTTCTGTTTGCCACCCGGGATGCAGTCTCGATGGCCCCGGGGGCCGGAAGACGGCTCCCGAGGTCCGACACCTCAGGGCCTTGGTTGCCTCGATGCGCACGCTTTGATACGCAACACGTGCCGTGATCAAGACGTCCGTGCCAAGACGTTGCGCGTCGGCTCCACGTACGGGACCACGTTTCGGCGACTGCAGCGCGTCGGACCCACGCATTCAGGATACGTGTTGAGCTCCGTATCGATACGCTACGTGTTGCGTATCGGGGCGGCTAAGCCAAGGGCGCCACCGAGGGCGCGTAGTTATTCGCGCTTCGCGGTTCGGCCCCGGTTCCTCCTCATCCTCCTCTTCTCCCCCGGGAGAAGGCGCGAGAGCGCGAAGTCATTCGCACTTCGCGCTTCGCGCAGCGCGAAGCGCGAAGTTGGGAGTCCTTGCTAAGCTCAAGTCGGGCCTGTCCCCCTACAGGGGGATGTTCGACGAAAAATAAAACATACCCCCAAAATACCACCAGAATACACCAAAAATAGTCCACACATAGTCTGGGGACTATTTTTGTTTTAGTCCTTTGGGGGTCTTTTTGCGGGTATTTTCATTCTTTCGTCGAACATCCCCCTGTAGGGGGGACAGGCCCGACGTCATGCGAAGCTCAGGGCGCGACTTACCAGCCTGTAACATATCCCTATCCCTATGCTGGGCACCTCCTTCCTCATCACGATGCCAATCTCAGGGACTCCCTTATTTTTTGAGGGCGAATCCCTAAGATTCTCATCGCCTTTTGGCGTGTCAATCTTAGGGATAGGGATACGTTCGAGGCTGGTAAACAACGCCGCATGGCACGCCGCACGGCATCGTCGGAGCTCCGGGGCGCGCGCGATCGCTGCTCCGAGGGGCCGCCCGCGGCGGCCGCGAGCCGCGAGCCGCGCCCGCGCGCGCTCCGCTCGCGCGGGAGGCGCGCGCGAGGCCCCCCCTCTGCGGGGGGCGCGCGCAGCCGGGGCCGCGCCCCCCGGGCCTTGGCATCGCTCGGGCGTGCGCATTCTTCCTTCGGCGAAGGGCATCGAGGGGCATCCTTGCTCATGTGGCGAAGCAAGCCACGCGCTCGAAAAGTGTGCATGTTTCCCTCGGCGAAGGGCATCGAGGAGCATCCTTGCTCATGTGGCGAAGCAAGCCACGCGCGAAAGCAAGCAAAAAGAAGCACAGGGAAGGGACGTCCGAGCGGCGGCCAGTGGGCCGCCTCGCGGGCGGGGCCCCCGCCACGGCGAGGAGCAGGCCGCGCACCGCCCACGGAGCGTCCGCGGGCCCCTCCCCCGCTTGTGGTGTGCTCTCTTCTGTGTGTTTTTTAGTGTGTGCGTGGATGCCAGAGATCCAACGTTTCGGAACATGCCAGTTCCTCCTCCTCCTTCCTCCTCTCCTCTCCTCCTACTCCTCCTCCTCATCCTCCTCCTCTTCTCCTCCCACTCCTCAATCCTCCTCCTCACACTCCCCCTCCTCTTCTCCTCCTCCTCATCCTCCTCCTCCCTCCTCCGCATCCTCCTCCTCCCGTCTCCTCCTCCTCCTCCTCCTCCTGTGTGTGTGTGTGTGTGTGGCGGAGGTGTTTCGCTCTTTTCGGCCTCTGGGGGCCCTCGCCGGGCCTCGGGGCCGTCAGAAAGCGACTCTGGATGAAGGGCCGGTCCCGGGGAACGGTGGGTCGAGGCTTCGGGGGACCCCGTATTGAAAAAGTCACGACATCGGATCTGTGTGTGTGCGTGTCTGTGCGTGTGTGTGTGTGTGTGTGTGTGTGTGTGTGCGTGTGTGTGTGTGTGTGTGTGTGTGTGGCACGGGTGCCGTTCGCGGGATGTCTGACCCCGCGTGTGTATCGGCGGCGAGCGAGGGGGGGAAATGAGGATGAGGAGGCCTCCTCAGAAGGCGGCGGGGCTTCTCAGAAGCCCTCGCGCCTTCGGAGAGGTTTTCGGTGTCTTCGGGGAAGGCTTCGAAAGTTCGAAAGCTTCTCCGGAGGCCGCGGGACTCCTGAGCCTTCCGAGAAGGCGCGCCCCTTCTCCCTTCCCCCCTGGGCTCGCCGCCGAGTGCAGGACGAGTGCCTACCGTGCGGCGGGCTGTGATGGTTGGAAGCTCCGCCGTGCTCCCATCTCCTTCCTCCCTCCCCCGCCCCACAAGAGAGACGTCGCCTCCGCCAGGCCCCGACCTTCAGAGGGGCAGAGGGCACCGGTGCGCCGATGCCCTCTCCTCTGGAGAGGGCGCCAACAAAGAACACCACCGCCGGCCCTGGCCAGGGGCATCCTGGGCCCTGGCGTGGTGTACAGACATCCGCGCCTGTATGCCAGGAGGGCCTGCAAACCAGTCCGGGGCCCAGGAGGGGCCTGGCCAGGGCCAGCGGTGGTGTGTGTATTGCTTGGAGATCTCCTACTTTCAGGAGGGAAAGAAACACACAGACACAATTAATCGTCGACTCCCAGGAAAGTATACAAAAATATGGGAAGTGGGGGGGAAGACAAAAACCAAAAAATTAGCCTGGCGAAGGACCCAACCATATGCAGTTGTGAATGCCGCAATTGTGCTGGGTGGTGGCGGACGCATGCGGGCGGTGCCACTGGGACCTTCGGTGGAGCTCCCTATGGTGCCACGAAACGCTGTACTGGGTGGGTGAGACGCGGTCAGCAAGGGCTGTGCTTGCTTTGTCCCCCCCCCCCGCCCCCATTATTCTTCCCCCCCGGCCCCCCCCTCTCAGCCCCCTTAGCCCTCTGTGTGACCCCCTTCGTTACTTCTCCCTTCCCCTACCCCCCCCATTTGGGCCAACTGCACCCGCTATCAAGCAGCTCCCCCCCCCCGCCCGCCTATTTAGTAAAGAGGCAGGGAGCAGGGTGTGCTGGGTTTTTGGGCGGACGGCCTGCGGGCGGTGCCGCTGGGACCTTTGGTGGAGCTCCCTATAGGGCTACGAAGCGCTGTTCTGGGTGGGTGAAGCGCAGGGAACAAGGGCTGTGCTGGGTGGTGGCGGACGCAAGCGGGCAGTGCCACTGGGACCTTTGGTGGAGCCCCCCTATGGGGCCACGAAACGTACGAGGGGTGTGCCAGAATGGGGTGTGGAACCGCATGCCAGCGCAGCCACTGGGGCCTTCGGTGGAGCTCCCTATGGAGCCACGAAACGTGTGAGGGGTGTGCCGAAATGGGGGGCGGAACCGCATGCGAGCGCAGCCACTGCGGCGTTCGGTGGAGCTCCTTCTGGGCCACGAGACGTGTGAAGGGCGTGCCGAAAAAGGGGGTGGAACCGCATGCGAGCGCAGCCACTGGGGCCTTCGGTGGAGCTCTCTATGGGGCCACGAACCGTGTGAGGGGTGTGCCGAAATGGGGGGGGGAACCACATGCGAGCGCAGCCACTGGGGCGTTCGGTGGAGCTCCCCATGGAGCCACCCACGAAGCGTGTGAGGGGGTCTCATTTCTGTGTGCCGCGGAATTTAAATGGGGGGGTGGAACCGATGCTGAGCGAAGCCACTGGAGCGTTCGGCGGAGCTCCCTATGGAGCCACGAAACGTGTGAGGGGTGTGCCGAAATGGGTGTGGGTGACGCATGCGGGCGCGGGCACTGGGGCCTTCGGTGGAGCTCCCTATGGAGCCACGAAACGTGTGAGGGTGTGTGCCGAAATGGGTGTGGGTGACGCATGCGGGCGCGGGCACTGGGGCCTTCGGTGGAGCTCCCTATGGAGCCACGAAACGTGTGAGGGGTGTGCCGAAATGGGTGTGGGTGACGCATGCGGGCGCGGGCACTGGGGCCTTCGGTGGAGTCCCTTTGGAGCACCGTAAGCGTAAACAGGTTGTCAACAAAAGACCGTCGAAAAGGACCGCTAGCGAGGCAGCCAAGAAGGCCTTCGGTGGAGCTTTCCCTTTATGGGCCACGATACCGTGTGAGGGGTCTTTTTGTATGATTTTTCTTGTGCTGAATGGTTGGGGGTGGAAGGCGCCATGCGACGCGCAGCCCAGCCACTGGGGCCTTCGGTGGAGCTCCCTATGGGGCCACGAAACGTGTGAGGGGTGTGCCAGAATGGGGGGTGGAACCGCATGCGGGCGCAGCCACTGGGGCCTTCGGTGGAGCTCCCTATGGGGCCACGAAACGTGTGAGGGGTGTGCCAGAATGGGGGTGGAACCGCATGCGGGCGCAGCCACTGGGGCCTTCGGTGGAGCTCCCTATGGGGCCACGAAACGTGTGAGGGGTGTGCCAGAATGGGGGGTGGAACCGCATGCGGGCGCAGCCACTGGGGCCTTCGGTGGAGCTCCCTATGGGGCCACGAAACGTGTGAGGGGTGTGCCAGAATGGGGGGTGGAACCGCATGCGGGCGCAGCCACTGGGGCCTTCGGTGGAGCTCCCTATGGGGCCACGAAACGTGTGAGGGGTGTGCCAGAATGGGGGGTGGAACCGCATGCGAGCGCAGCCACTGGGGCCTTCGGTGGAGCTCCTTATGGGGCCACGAAACGTGTGAGGGGTGTGCCAGAATGGGTGTGGGAGGGGGAGGAGGGGGGAGGAGGGAGGGAGGAAGGAGGCGGGAACGCGGGGCACCGTCTCTTCAAAACGAGGACCCAACACCACAGGATGTTTGGGAAATATGGGAAAATATGGTGAATAGTTTCATTTGGTGTATTGTTTGGAGCGCTCCTGCTCTCTTCCTCTGTCAGGACGCGTGGCCTCAGACAGTGAAGGCTCGGCTTGGGAGCCCGCTCCCAGTCCCTCGGGGGCCCAGTCTCTCGGGACCCTTTTGTGCCGCCGGCTCTTCAGCCTGCTGGCGCAGGGCCACCACACCGAGCTCAGGGATCGACCTGAACGGTGTTTGGGCGATGCCGCGGGCCGTTTTCTCGTGTGGACCTCGTCTTGCGGCCAGGGCGGACTGTCAGGCGAGGCGCGGCACAAGCGAAGCCAAAACGCACACGAGAAAGCTCAACGAGAACGAGGCAACGAAACTCTTTACGCTTCGCGTATCCCCACCAGCCCATCTCAAAACAGCAACTCTTGCGAAGCATGCCGACAGTCGTGTTTGTCAGGCGTGTTTCCGCCTGCCCCCGCATATCTCCCCTGTTCCTCCTTCCTCCCGCCTTCTTGTACATCCTCCTTGTGGTGGGAGCGGGAGAAGGACGAGGCGGAGGAGGAGGGAGAGAAAGCTCAACGAGAACGAGGCAACGAAACTCATCCCTGTCCTCGCCTCTTTGGGGGGGAGGCCTCCCGGGAGGCCCTCGGCGCCGCGGCGGGGCTCGCGCCTCGAGGTCCCTGGCCGGAGGGCGCAGCCCGCGGCGAGAGGCCCGGGGAGCAGCCGCGCCGGGCTGCGGCGGCCTCGCTCTTCCCCGTGCAGGCCTCCTCCTCCTCCCCCTCCTCCTCCTCCTCCTCCTCCTCCTCCTCCTCCTCCTATTCCTCCTCCTCCTCCTCCTAAGTATTCCTCCTCCTCCTATTCCTCCTCCCTCCTCCTCCCCTCCTCCCCGCCTCCTCCTCCCTATTCCTCCTCCTATTCCTCCTCCTCCTCCTCCTCCTCCTCCCTCCTCCTCCTCCTCCTCCTCCTCCTCTCCTCCTCCTCCTCCTCCTCCTCCTCCCTCCTCCGCCTCCTCCTCCTCCTATTCCTCCCCCCAGGCGGACGGCGCCCGGCGGGGCCCGCCTTCCGCCCGGGCCTGACACGCTGAGGGCGATGCAGACTTCGTCGGGGGCGGAAAAGAGGGGGGTGATGACTAGGAGGGGGGTGGATATCATGGCGTGGGCCATGGTATTTCCCCAGACTTCATGGCGCCTCTTCTGATTTCCTTACGTCCCTGCCCCCCCCCCCCCCCCCCCCCGCTGGGTCGCGCACATGCCGCCGGTCATGATTTGCACCCCCCCCTCTCTTGGACACCCCCCTCTTTGCCGCCCCCGACTTCGGTCTCGTGGGTGGGGTGGGTTCGTGGCCAAACCGATGGCAGGAGCGCGTGGCTTTCGTGCTTTCTTGTGCAGCTCGCCACGCCCCTGTTGCTCGATGCGCTCGCGATTTCGGAGTGGAGTCCAGGAAAGTGTGGCTCGCGATTTCCTGCAATATGTTCTGCGCGATTCCGGCGCCGCCAAAAGCCAGATCCCCAACATCGCCGTTACTCAACATCGCCGTTAGCGTGGCCTTGGCAGGGAAGGCTGAGTCCATACGGATTAAGTCCATACAGTGCATACAGAGTGCTCGGTCTCCGTCTGGGCGTACTCCGTCTGGGCTTCGTATCTCCTGGTAGAGGCTGGGTCCATACGGGGTAAGTCTATACGGAGTGCTCGGTCTCCGTCTTGGCCTACTCCGTCTGGACTTGGCCTCTCCTGACAGGAGGCTGAAGTCCATAGGGAGTGGGTCCATACGGAGTGCTCGGTCTCGTCAGAGGGCCCCAGGAGGTCCCCAAGAGGTCCCTCAGAGGCCCCCGAGAGACCTCCAGGAAAGCCCCAGAAAGCCCCAACAAGGCTCCCTCTCCCTCCACCTCGACCTCTTCACCCACCTCCTCCTCCTCCTCCTCCTCCTCCTCCTCCTCCTCCTCCTCCTTCTCCCACTCCTCCTCCTCCTCCTCTTCCTCCTCCTTCGTCCTCCTCCTCCTCCTCCTTCGTCCTCCTCCTCCTTCGTCGTCGTCCTCCTCCTCCTCCTCCTCCTTCGTCCTCCTCCTCCTCCTCCTCCTTCGTCGTCCTCCTCCTCCTCCTCCTCCTTCGCCCCCAGACCGCCGGCCTCCGGGCGTCATGTAACGGAACTTCTGACCCGGGTCGATCCAGACCCGGGTCAGCAGGAAGCCAAACATTGCAACGCAGGAAAACAACAACTGCAGCGCAGGTCTTCGCAAACCCGTCCTCCTCCTCCTCCTCCTCCTTCGTCCTCCTCCTCCTCCTCCTCCTTCGCCCGCAGCGCAGCGCAGGTCTTCGCAAGCCCGGGTCAGCCAATACGTGCGGCCGCCTCGCGGCCACGAACGGCTCGCTAGCCCGGGTCAGCCAGAGGGGGTCTTCGCAGGATCCTGCAGGATCTGGTGCCGTGGCTGACCCCCGTTTGCATTGACCCCCGTCTCAAGGCTCCCGAGCTCCCGACGGGGGTCATCGGCCGTTTTATTCGGGCAGGTTCCTCTACGGGAGGAGTGTTCAAAAATAGGACAGTCGAGACGCTGAAATAAGGAACAGTTTGGGTTCGGAAGGGGCTCGATGTTCCTCAGGTTCCTCCAGTGCTGTTCCTCTTGCCCTCCTGGGGCACGGAGGCGCTTGCAGGGCCGATAAGGGGCTTCGTTCCTTATTTAGCGTTCCTTCTTTCAGCGGCCCAACTCTACAGGAGGAGTGTTCAGAATAGTAAAACATGGTTTGGGACGATGTCTAACTATGTTTTTGATTTTTGGGTTGGCTAGTTTTCATGTTGGGGACGTGTTCATGTTGATTTGGGCAAGTTTTCATGTTTCATGCTTGGGACGTTTTCATGTGTTTCATGTTTTGCATGTTTGGGCTATTTCTCATGTTTTCATGCTGATTGTTCAACGATGTTTTATGTTTTCTAGGTTGGGACGATGTTTGACTATGTTTGATTGTTTGGGTTGGCTGTTTTTCATTGTTCGTCCAGAATCAGCCTGCTGGAGGACGTGTCCGACCTGAGCCCCAGCGCCACGGTCTCTCCGCCCGTCGCGAGCCGTTGGTCGCAACGGCTGGAGGCCTGCGGTCTGGGGTCAAAGTTTCGGGGAACAAAGAATGTCGCAGGCCCAGAGGTTGACACCAACACCAAGATCGGAGGTGTGCCTCCACCGAGGGAATCAAGATCCCAATCTCGGTGATGGTGGTAATATTCTGGCTTCCAAGGTGACCAACATGTTACCACCAACACCGAAATCCAGGATCATCTTCCCCCTGTGGAGGCAACCCCCTGTTTTGGTGTTGGTGCCCACTTCCAGGCCTCCAAGGATGACATCAACGGACAGATTCGGAGGTCCGCGCCAATCCGAGGAATCCGCGCGGACATTCGAGCTGCGGTGTTTACGTCATTCTTCGCTCCCCTGAAGTAGCTCCCCGGGTCAAAGTCGCCCCCCTGGATCAGCCCCCTTGAGGAGCAGCTCATGTGTTGACGTTCATCCAGGCCTCCCTTGATGGGGTCGGAGCAGATGGGGTCGGAGGATCGCGCCACATCGCCGATGCATCGCCGAAACATCGACGAGGTGGCTCGATGTGGAGCCCGATGTTCTCCACGTCGATGTCGCCGAGGCGTCGCCGACGTCGCTGATGCATCGCCGATGTGGGGCAATCCTCCGACCACACCTACTCGGACCCCATCTAGGCGGCCTTTAGTTAACCGGGCGGGCCACGATAGAGCACCTCCGTGGCGATGATCGCCCCCTTGGAGGGGCAGCGGATCGTTCGGTGCCCGCCTCCATCTGCCTCCCCCAAAAAAGTTGCTCCCTGTACCGATGCCTGGGCGCACACTGGCCGCACTTCCAGGGCGGATCCGGCCGTGGCGGCGAGAGAGCGCCAGGAAGCCCAGAGATCAGAGGAGGAGAACGTACCGATTCTGCTGCCCTTCCCTCGTTCTCCCCTTGTCGAGCCTCCTTGGAGGCCCTCGTCGACACCGCTGGGCTTGCCTCGAAATCTAAGCCGGAACGGACTCCAGGAGAGGTCAGGGAAGTAGCGGTGTCGGTTCCCTTTGGCTCCCCCAAAAAGACTAGGCCCGAGGCCGTCTGGAAGCTTCGAAGGCCGATCCTCGCCGTGAAGGCTGGTGGCGCACAGCCTCTCTCTGCGACCAGCAGCCCGGCCAAGCCTCCCGCAGGAGCGCACCGGCGCCTCCGCTGCGCGCGGCGCCAGGTGGTCGGGGGCAGTGTTCGGGGGGGGCAGGCTCAGGTGGGGATGCACGGACCTCCGATCGCCCACTCATCGCTGATAGGGGCGCGGTGGGCCCCCCGGCCCCCCACCCCCCAGCGAACGTGCGGTTTCGCCCTCGGTGGCCTATCGCCGATCTACTGGCGACGTATCGCCGATTCCAGGTCGATGTTCCCCCCCCCCCCCCCTGGGCTGGTTCCCCTCTCGTTGCCCCTCGGGGGCGCGGCCGGTCGAAAGAGTTGCGGAGCGCGGCCCACCCGCTAGTGCTCGTCGTGGGCCCATCTCGTGCGCCATGGCCACGCGGGCGCGGCCACGAAAAGGGGGGAGGGGAGGCATGAGCAGAAGGAGGGGGAGGGACACCTGGAGGAGGGACGAGGAGGGATGAGGGGGGAAGGGGTGGGGAAAGCTGGGAGGATATGTGTGTCCGTTTGTGTGGGTGTGCGTGTGCGTGTGCGTGTGTGCGTGTGTGCGTGTGTGCGAGTGTGCGAGTGTGCGAGTGCGTTTGTGTGCGTGCGTGTGTGCGTGTGTGTGCGTGTATGTGTGTGCGTGTGTGTGTGTGAGTGTGAGCGTGAATGTGTGTGTGTTGCTTTTTTTCTTCCTTCCCCCTCTTCCTCTCGGCCGCTTCGCGTCACCTCACCAATCGGCTGGTCTGGCAGCCTTACAGGCTCTGGCCGCTGTCTGTCATTGCTAGCTCGGTGGTTCAGTGGCAATGAGCACCAGACTGCTCGCGCTTCAGTTCCCCTTGAGTCGAGCTCGCTCGGTCGTGCTCCTCGGTTGTCTGGCCGCTGCACGCTCGCTGGGTTACAGTCCTTTCCACCCACCACCCATTCTGCCCGTCAGTGATTGACGTTTCGTTCGCTGCGCTGCCGACTACGCCCGATCACAAGAAGCACTTCCATCTGCTGCCCGCGTCTGAGGACCCTCTGCGCCGCTAGCTTAACAGACATGATGTGTGGTGTGTATGTGTGTGAGAGAGAGAGAGAGAGAGAGAGAGAGCGAGCGTGCGTGCGTGCGTGCGTGCGTGCGTGCGTGCGTGCGCGCGCGCGCGTGTGTGTGTGTGTGTGTGCGTGTGGGTGGGGGTGGGTGAGGGGGGGCAGGGTGAGGTAGAAGATGTGGGGAAGAGGAGGGAAAGGGAAGAGGAGGTACAACCAGTTCAGGGTGGAGGGGGAGAACGCATGAGCTGGAGGAGGAGGAGGACCAGTGTAAACCCAAGGGTCACCAACGATGTTGGAATACATCCGCCCCCCGTGCTTCTCTTCAGAGGCCCCATACAACGGTTCATTTCCACAGAGGTACCTGCCTCGTTGGAAAACAACCGTTTTAAGACCCTAAATAATACCAAAACATTGCATTGCTCCCGGGAGTCCAACGCCACGGGTCAACCTGACTGCTGCGTCTTGACGACCCTGAATCGTGCCAGAACGCCATTACTGGGATGTGAACTCCGCGAATCATCGTAACTGCTGCACCCGCAATATCGTGAATCCTTTCCAAGCACGATTTCTGGTTCGTCGACCATGGAAATCCGTGAAACTCTTGCAACTTCTTGCAACGAATGTGCGCGGCGCTAAGGCGAGATCCACATTTTGAAAAGGAACCGCCTTCAATCCGTGAAACTCTTGTATGTTTTAAACGATTAGGCGCAGCGCTAAGTCGAGAGCCACAGGTTGAAAACGACCTGCCCTCAATCCTTGAAGCCCTCGCAAATGTTCAAAATGAATGTGCGCGGCGCTGGGCCACATTTTGAGAACGACCAGACCTCAATCCGTAAAGCTCTTGCAATGTTTTGCAACGAATGCGCACATCTTGAAAACTACCCGCCCTCCATCTGGGAAACCGTTGTCAGCTTTGAAGCTTACGGGTCGAATGTGGTGAGGAAGTCCCAGGCGAAACGCCCAGCCCGCCCTAAAAGTTGGTCGGGGGTGCGGCAGGGAGAAGTTATGTATCAGGAAGGAACGGATGAGGAGGAACAGGAGGAGGAGGAGGAGGAGGAGGAGGAGGAGGATGGGGAGGAGAAGGAGGAGGAGGAGGACAACGAAAACGAGAAGGAGGTCGATGAAGAGGAGGAGGTGGAGGACGAGGAAGAAGAGGAGGAGGAGGAGAAGGAGGAGGAGGAGGCGGGGGAGGAGAGAAAGGAGGAAGAGGAGGAGGCGGAGGATGATGCGGAGAAGGAGGAGGCGGAGGAGGATGAGGAGAGGCATGATGATGATAATGATGATGATGATGATGATGATGATGGTGGTGAAAATGATGATGATAATGATGGTGATGATGATGATGATGATGATGATGATGATGATGATGGATGATGATGATGCCGGTGACGACGATGACGATGACGATGTTGTTGCTGATGATGATGCGGATGATGATGATGCTGCTGATGGTGATGATGATGATGATGCTGACGATGACGATGACGATGATGATGATGATGATGATGATGATGATGATGATGATGATGTTGGTGGTGATGCTGATGCTGATGCTGTTGCTGTTGCTGCTGCTGATGATGCTGATGATGTTGATCATGATGATGATGCCTCTGATGATGATGTTGCTGCTGATGATGATGACGATGCTGATGTTGATGATGATGATGATGATGATGGTGATGATGATGATGATGATGCTGATGCTGCTGCTGCTGATGATGATGATGATGATGATGGTGATGCGGATGTTGATGATGATGATGATGATGATGATGATGATGATGATGATGTGATGATGATGATGATGATGATGATGATGATGGTGGTGGTGGTGGTGGTGGTGGTGATGATGATGATGATGATGATGATGATGATGATGATGATGATGATGATGATGATGATGATGCTGGTGGTGGTGATGGTGGTGGTGGTTGTGGTGTGGTGATGATGATCGGATGATGAGGAGGCGGAGGAGGAGGAGGAGGAGGAGGAGGAGGAGGAGGAGGAGGAGGAGGAGGAGCAGGAGCAGGAGCAGGAGCAGGAGCAGGAGCAGGACGAGGACGATGACGAGGAGGAGGTGGAGGAGGTGGAGGAAGGGGAGGAGGACGAGAGTGGCGTGATTTTCTCATGACCCGAGGGGGTCTGGGCCCTCTGCCCCAGACTCGCCGCCGCCCCCCCAATGGCAGGAGCACCCGGACGGGCCGGCGAGGCACCTGCCCCTCCTGGCCGCGCGATGCCCGGACAGGGCCCTCGCCGAGACCTGGCACCCCCTCTCGGCGGCGCAGCACCAGGACCTGGGCAGCGCGCGTCGTCACCATCCCCCCCCCCCTCCCCACTGGGGCAGGGTACGGTGGGTTCGCGTCGTGTCGACCAGCGGCGACCCCGCCGTCAGCGTGCAACCCAGAACGCCGCTGGCGGCCCAGAATCGGGCGATGTTGAACGATCGGGCGTTTCGGAAACGGCCGATCGTTCAAGGTTGAACGATTCCCGCGGTGTCAGGAACCAACGCCGAAGTCGCCATGACACGAAGCTGCCGTACCCCCTACTGGTGGGGATGGGTGCTCCGAAACCCGAGGGAGACGGTATCCATCCCCACCTCAGGGGGGGGGGTCTATTGCCCAGCGGGGGTGGGGATTGCTTTCCTCGTCCAGAAGCGCGGGAGGGCGCCAGGGGAAAAGTGAAAAGCGACCCCCAGAGGAGGAGAAGGTACCGACACAGACCTCCTCGGGTCATGGGGAAATCACGACGGAAGGGTTTTCGCTGTTTTCGGCCTCTGGGATCCTTTGCCGGGCCTCGGGGCCGTCAAAAAACGACTCAGGATGGAAAGCTAGTCCTGGGGAACGGGGCTGGACCTCTGTGGGTCGCGCCATTACGTCGGGGATCTGGGGAGACGGCTACCCTTCAATCGTTTTCGCCTTTTGGAGCTTCCTGGGAGGCCCTCGTCGTCACCACTGGATTCGCCTCGAAATTCTAGTCAGAACGGTATCGGTACCCTATGGTTTCCCCAGAAGGGCGTCGGAGGAAAGAGGAGCAGCAGCCCCACCACCACCGCCACCACCACCACCACCACCACCACCACCACCACCACCACCACCACCACCACCACCAGGGGGGCTAATTACCTCCAGCGAGGTGGTCCACGATACCTCTTCCGAGCTGGGAATCGGGGACGTTCCGAGTGAGAGGAGGGGGGGGGACCACACCACCAGGAGGACCCTCCCCTTGACTCCTGGCGCTGGCGGTGGTGGTGTCCCTCTTCGCTTCCCCCTTAGGGGCCCCTAGGGGCGAGGAGTGCCGAGGGCACGCGGGCCCTGAGGGAAGCGGGCCCTGAGGATCTGGGCTGTCCCGGGGCCCCTGGCGGGCATTCCGCCCCGAGCGCGCCCCTCCGGGAGTCCAGCCGCGCGAGGCGCGCACAGCCGGCGCCGCCCGAGGGCCCGACGGGCAGCCTGCGGCCGCCTTGGCGCTCGCTGCCGCGCACGGCCACGCGCTCGGCCGGCGCTCGGCGACGTGCCGTGGCCGACCACCTCGACGACGACGGACGGCTCACGGACGACCCACCGACGACGACGGGCGGCAGGTGGCTCCTCTCAGAACAGGAAAAAACATATAAACACAAAGGGTTTTATTTAATCGCTTCGCTCATTCCGCCGGCCCATACAGTCTCATGTCTGCCGTTTGCCCGAGGGCCTGGTGTCAATGCGGCGCTTTGGGGGTTCTTTTGCCAGGCGTCTCGGGAACCTCTTGGAGGCAGTGTTGAAGCCTCTTGAGGCCCCGTAAGGGCCGTTTGGGGGTCGTTGGGGCTTCTTGTTGGGCTTCTTGGGTGGTTCTTGGGGCGTCTTGGGGGACTTATTGGCGGGATGTTGGTGGCTTCTGAGGTGCTCCTAGGGGCAGAATCCCCCTTTGGGCGCCTCTTGGGCGGTCTTGGTGCTCTCTTGTGCCGTGTTGGGGTTATCTTGGGCCGTCTTGGGCCGATTTTAGCGGATTGTTGGGCTGTCTCGGGACGATGTTGGCGGCTATTTGCGTAGTCTGAGGCGCTGTGAAACTCGAAACGCCGTTCATGCGGGAAGTGTACATGTCCCTCTGGGAATTGGACGATTTTTGATTGTAATGGCCGTCTTGGAGGGCCTCTTGAGGCTCTCTTGGGGCTTCTTGGCGGCCTCGACGGCAATTTTGAGGTCATCTTGGGCGATTTGGAACGATTGTTCGGCGACTTGAGGCCGCTTGGATTGTTTCGGTGGCGTTCCGGTGCCGTTTTGGCGCGCTCCTGGAGCGTTCTGGGGGCATGAGCCGAACGTCGCGCTCTGGGCGGCGTGCGGAAGCCATTGTGTGAGAGGGCGCGGTGGTGAGAAGAACAGCTCACCCCACCCGGCTTTCCGGGCTTTCCGGCGTAAGGAGGGCTTCTTCGCGGCACTTGTGAACGCTCCTGGACAGTGCTTTTTGGGCAGGTTCTTGACGCTTGTTGCAAGTCTGTAGGGGCCCCGTTGGGAGTCTACCGAAAGGAGAGCACATTGTAGCATCGCTTGCACTTGCTTGCGTGCTCGGGGGGGCATTTGGGGGGCCTCCTGGGGCCGCTTGGGGGACTCTTGGGGGCCTCCTGAGGGCCTCGTGGGGGCCTCTTGGGGCCTCTTAGGGGCCTCTTGGGGCCTCGTGGGGGCTTCTTAGGGCCGAGGGCTCGAAATGTTGTTTCGTGTTCCCTCTCTGGGGCCCCTTTGGGGGCGTTCTTGGGGCCCTTTTGGACCGTCTTGGAGGCTTCTTGGGCCGTCTTCGAGCCCTCTTGGGCCATCTTGGGGCCCTCTTGGGGGCCTCTTGGGCCCTCTTGGGGCGATCTTGGGGGCCTCTTGGGCCGTCTTGGGGCGTCGGGAAGCCGAAAAGGTGGAAGCTCCAAAATCTTTCAAAAACCTAAGGAAAAACAATGAATTTTGCCTCCCGGGGCCCTCTTGGGAGTGCTCTTGGAGGCCTCTTGGGGCGTCTGGGGGCTATCTTGGGCGTCTTGGAGCGATCTTGTGGCATGTCGGACCCCTCGTGTACCATCTTGGGGGCCTCTTGGGGGCATCTTGGCCTTTCTTGGGGGGACGTCTCGGAGCCCTGTTGGTGCGCTCATGGAGCGCTCTGGTGGAGTCGCCCGGGGATCAGCCGGGACTCGCCCGGGGTACTTTTCGTCCGGGGACCCCCAGGGGCCGCCCCGCGCGCGCGAACTAGAGAACCGTTAACCAGTTGCCAGAGATCTTAGCACGCCTCTGGCCCGTTGGGCCGGCGAATCGGTTTGACGCCTCCTCCTCCTCCTCCTCCTCCTCCTCCTCCTCCTCCTCCTCCTCCTCCTCCTCCTCCTGTCCCTCGGCCTGTGCTCCTGGCCCCCGCCGGGGGCCCCCCAGGGGGCCCTCGCGGAGGAGGCCCCGCGGAGTCGCCCGGGCGGCCTCCAGGCGAGAGGGCGCCAGGAGCTAGGCGCCCCGCCTGGCCACACACAGCGCTTCTGCGGCTCGCCGGAGTTCGGGGCCCTCCCGCCCGACGCCGGCGGCGGCGGCGGCGTCGACGGAGGAGCATCCTCCTCCTCCGGAGGAGGAGGAGGAGGAGGGGGAGGGGGAGGGGGAGGAGGAGGAGGGAGGGAGGAGGAGGAGGAGGAGGAGGGAGGAGGAGGAGGGAGGAGGAGGAGGAGGAGGAGGAGGAGGAGGAGGGAGGGGAGGGGGAGGAGGAGGGGAGGGGAGGAGGAGGAGGAGGAAGGAGGAGGAGGAGGAGGAGGAGGAGGAGGCGGCGGCATCGGTGTGGCGGCGGCGGCGCGCTGGGCGCCGAGGAGCAGCTGGCCGCCTCTCTCGGGGCGGGCGACCTGGCGGCGGCGACGCTGCACGCGGCGTGCGCGGGCGACGCCTCAGAGGCCGCCGCCGCCGCCGCCGTCGCCGCCGTCGTCGTCGTCGTCGTCGTCGTCGTCGTCGTCGTCGTCGTCGTCATGGTCGTGGTCGTGGTCGTCGTCGTCGTCGTCGTCGTCGTCGTCGTCGTCGTCGTCGTCGTTGTCGTCCACGTGCACGTCGTCGTCCTCGTCTCCGTTATCGCCGTCGTTGCCGCTCGCGTCGTCGTTCACGTCGTCGTCGTGGTCGTCGACAGGTCTCTCCTCCTACTCCGGGCCCGCTCCTCTCTCCTCTTCTTCTTCCTCCTCCTTCTCTTCCCCTTCCTCCGTCGTAGTAAGAGTCAATGTGATAATCTAAACAGAGTAAGGCAGTACTAGGGCGCATGAGATGTTGCAAGTCATTTTGCCGAATGGTCTAACGCAGTGATGTCGGGTGGGGGTGGGGGAGGCGGGGGGAGTGCGGGGGTGGGCAGTGTGTGCACCACTTGTTTTCCACAGCAAGTAAGCAGGCGTGCGGAAGCACCAGCAAAGCGTCAGGCAACACTCGTTCTTTTGCATGAGGCGGAGGCGATGGGCCTGAGTGCCATGATCCTCCACCCGTTCCATATCGATTTTGCTTGAAGGGGGCTCGACTCTGAGCCGATGCGCGTCCAAAGGGCTTCATCCCTTCCGATGAATTTGCCAGCAGCGCTGCCCTCTGCCATGGAGCCGAGCTCCCTCAGCCCAGAGGTCGTGACTCACCAGCTGCCCAGGCTTCCGTACAGCCATTTACGACATTCAGGCAATTAAGACATTCAGACATCAAGACATTCAGACATTAAGGCATCAAGACATTTCGACATTATAACATTAGGACAGCTCCAGCTCCATCCTTCTCGTCGTCGCCTTCTCCTCCCGACACCAGTCCCCCGAGGCGGCGCGGCTGGGTGTGCAGGGGCTCTTCGAGCTCTTCGCGCAGCCGGGCTGGCGGGTGGAGCAGGCCGTCAGATCCCCGCGCCGCCCGCCGCGCGGGCCGTGACCTCGCCTCCCACCTGGCCTGCCGCTGCCGACGCTGCTTCTGCTTCTCCTCCTCGCGCTCCTCCTCGTCATTCTCGCCTCCCCCTGCCCCTCCCCTCTCCCCTCTCCCCTCCAGGTCCTCGTCCTGCTGCTCCTCCTCCCGCTTCTCCTCCGTCACCCCTGACCGTGGGGTGACATTCTATCGTCCCCCACGTCCGGGCCAGTTCGGGGACGAGGAAGAGTAGAGACAATAGCGCATGATGGATCGAATCGCTGCGTTTCTCCCGGCCCGAGGCTACTTGGCCCCCGCTGGAACTCTCGGATTCAGAGCTACCCCCGCACTGTCGCTTTAACTCTGCGACTGGTGCCTCAGGGCACGCACCGCGTCAATGCAAGAGACTCAGGCTGGGATACTTTTCACACGCCAAGTGTAACAAAACGGCAGAGAGCTACTGATCACAAGTTCACAAGTTCACATGTAGATCCCAGCCTGTCGATGAGAACGGATCGACCACAAGCCGCGGTCGTCGTGACGCTGACTCCAGCGCCGCGGATTAGAATCAATGGATCGACCGCAAGTCGACGTCGCCTCATCGTCATCGGGGGTTTGTGTTGTATGGTTGTCGTTGGCTTCTCTGGAGTCGTGGACGGCGCAGCTGTCGTCGCCGCAATCGGTGCCTTTGCGCCTTCACAGTTGAGAAAGAGGTGTATCACGACACGCACCGCGGCGAGGGTCAGGCTGGGATCGGTTTTCACACGCCAAGTGTACAAGGCAGAGAGCTACGGACTCCAAGTCGACGTGTAGCTCTCAGCCTGTCGATTCGAATGGATCGATCACAAGTCGCAGTCGCTGTTCAGTCGTCTGGGGTAATGTGAAGGTGACTCCCACGCCGCACGTGCAAAGGCAGAAGGAGTTCACAGTTAGTGAGCCCTCAGCCTGTCGACTCGAATGGATCGACGACAAGTCGCTTCCGTAGGGTTGTGGTCGGGGTGCGGGGATGAGGTGCCCCACGACTCGGGCAAGCGCCTATGGGCTCCCAGAGGATGCAGGGTACAATGTCCCAGGGTCTCTTGCCAATCGAGGGCAGTAGCATCTCTGCACCTAGGCGGCGCGATAGCGGATGGGCCGTCACGCGAGGCTTGGCCGGTGCACCCCAAAATGCCGACGAGCAGAGGCGTGGTGGCAAGCGTCAGGTGCAGCAGCCGCTTGCCTGATGATGCGCAGTCTCTGCATTCGTATCCTTCCTCTCGGTCCTCGCGAAGTCCGAGGTCTGGGACGCCTGCGGGGTGGGGCAAGCGGCGGCGACGAACCGGCGACGAGCCGACGCGTGGGGGGCGGGGGGCGGGAGTAAAACAGGGCTAGGATCGGGATAAATCGCTCCAGAGCGTTCCGGAGCGCTCTCAGAGCGTTCCGGAACGCTCTGGAGCGGCCGCGGCGCTCAATACATCCTCCAAACCCGCCGATTCTCAGAGATTTCGAGTTATCCCGATCCGATTTTGTCCCGATCTTCGCGTCGTTTTAGGGAGAGGCGGCGACGAGCCGGCACCGAGGCGCGGCCCTCGATCCTCAGGGGGGGCGGAGCGCGCCTCCTGGGGGGGTGGTCAGTTGAGCGGAAGATCGGGACAAATCGGAACCAGAGATTCTGGGAGAGTTCCAGAGAAAAATATAACGCCGATTTGTGGAGCGTAGCGCGCGCATTCGCAGAAGTTCCCAAAGAGTGTTCGAGGGCTTGCGGGGCCCAAGTAACACATGGGCGCTCAATTAAACTGTTGAGGGCGGGCAGAAAATCTGGTGTGCACGAGCACTGTGAGCGGGTGCGCGGCTTGCACGGGGGGCACAGTAGGTTTGCGTTTCAGGGACTTGGGCGCTGGCCACTGCGATGATGGGGGGCCCGAGAATGCGTCACACATATTACGCCTGTGGCGCCATGGAGGCCGCATTTGCGGTTGCAGTTGGGCGGGCGCCCCGCCGCGCGCACCGCGGCGACAGCTCTTTTGGGCGCCCGCCCGCCGCCGTGGACGTAGTGGACCCAGCTAGTCCCTCGGTCGGCGCGCGGCGGGTCGGCAGCCACGACGCTGGCGGCCTGAAAATGCTTCGAAAGTGTTTCTCCCCGAGCCCGGGGCTATTGTACGTTTTCGGTGGCACGCACAGCTCGGAGAAAAATCGCCTTGTCCGTCGGCGGCCAGTTGGCTGTCGTCGCGCAGAACTACCGGCGGATGGCGCGGTCCACGCTCAGAGCAGAGAGCGCGTCCATGAGCGTGGACTCGTCGAGGGGCAGGAGGAAGGACCTCGCGGTCGGGACCATCGCGGCCCGCGATGTCCACGGCCCCCACCCTGGGCGCGCCGGGACCTGCTGGGCGCCGCCGCAGCGCGATTTCAGAGGATCTCGGAACCAGAAATCCGGGCGCGCCAAATTTCGCGGGCCGAAAAACTCTCAGAGAGTTTCGGCCAACTCCGAGGTTTTGGGTTTCTGGGAATGTTTCACGCGGGGTGGCTAGTTCAGAGATTTTCAGAGATTCTCAGAGAAGTTCGGACGCGAGAATTTGGCGCGCCCCGGTTTCTGGTTCCGTGAATCTCTGAGAAGCGGTTCCTTAGGTTTTACCGGGTCTCCATGCGTCCTACTGTCAGCCAGAAACGAGCGACTGGCTGGCGCCGCGCCCGATGCTTCCGGAGTTGCGAACTCGTTCTTCGATTCCCTGGGGCCCGTGGGCCCCTGGGCCAATTGCGAGGTTGCCGAGGCCCCCAGGCTGTTGCGCGCGATTGTCTCGGAAGCCGGAGTTGGGCATCCATGGTGGACGCCCGCGCGCACGCGCTAGGTGTCCGCGAGATTGTTCGGTGGCGGATCTTGCATGGCGCGGAGATTTTCCAGAGACTTTCCGGGGTGTTCTCTACGGTTATTTCGGCGCGTTTCGGGAACCTTGGGGCGGCGCGGGGAAGTCGCGTGGCCGCGCGCGTGACTTTTTGTTCCGATGCCGTCTTGGGCATTATCGCGGTGTTGCTTGGCCGAAGAGGTCACTGAGTAACGCGATGTTTGTCATTTTCGTTTTTGTTCGTTGCGTTGGTTGCGTGATTGTTTTGGCGGTCCGCCTCCTTGGGGCCCCCTTTGGGCCTCAAGTTTGTTTTGTTGACGTCGGGCCTTCTGGAGTGAAAGGCGCTTGGCGCTGAATTCCCTCGGTCGTGCGCGTTGCCAAAGCGCCGGGGCGCTTTTCTTCCCTCGTGAAGCCGATGGCGCCCAAGGCGTGGCAGGCCCGTTCGGCGGCGCCCCCGGTGATTTGAAAAACCGAGCATGATTTTTATCCCGGTCAAATTTTGCCCCGATCCCGGCTTCATCTTAGGTGGGGGCAGAGCCGCGGCGGCGAGTCTCGGCCCCGAGGCTCGGTCCTCGCACACCGCGGGGGTCTGAGGCGCCTGGGGGGTGGGTAAAACGACGCGAAGATCGGAACAAAATCGGATCGGGATAACTCGAAATCTCTGAGAATCGGCGGGTTTGGAGGATGTATTGGGCGCCGCGGCCGCTCCAGAGCGTTCCGGAACGCTCTGAGAGCGCTCCGAAACGCTCTGGATCGATTTGTCCCGATCCTAGCACTGTTTTAGTGGGGTAATCCATGCCTCCTGGACGGGGTCGGAGCAGCTGGTGTCGGAGGATCGCGCCGCATCGCCGATGCATCGGCGATGCGGCTCGGTGCGGGGCCCGATTTGCTTCACGTCGACGGCGCCGATGCATCGCCGAGGTCGACCATGCCTCGCGGGTGCATCGCCGGTGCGCCTCCGACCCCATCTAGGAGGCCTCTGAGGAAGCGGCGGACAAGAGCCAGCACCGAAGGCAAAAGTGCAAGAGTGCGGGCCACTGCCAGAGCAAGTTCGCTTCCTTTTTTTTTGGCATGCCACCCCGCAGGGCCCAGTTTCGTGAGGATCTCCAATGGGCATGGGGTGAGATGGGGGTGGCGGCCAGCGAACGCGATAGTGAGGTGGAACATCGCCAGGTGTTCCGCTCTACGCACGTCAAGACCCCAGTTATCCGCCATCCCCCGTTTTAGGCCACGAGGTTTGCATCCCTATTCATCAACAAGCACCACAAGTTGGCTGGTGAAGGGAACCACCCATGCCCTAGCTGACAGCCGCAACTATCCTCCTCCTCCTCCTCCTCCTCCTCCTCCTCCTCCTCCTTCTCCTAATCAAGACCAAGCTTGAGGCTGTCCGGCACCTCATTGACTCCAGGGTTCAAAGCGCACGTAAGGAGTTTATACGGGTGCTCTCTCAATTCATGGGTGGCTCTGTTGGCGTTTGCTCTGTTGTTACGTTGTTGGCGTCTGCTCTCCCTGGTACACTTCCTGGTACACCGCAAAAAGGCGCTGTGTAGTGCATCTGCAGGTCTATTCGCAGTCGCAGCGGCTCGCTTCGCGCGACAGCTTCCCAGAAAACGAGAGTCGCGTATGGAGCTTGACGTTCGCTTCAAGGCCGTCGAAGAACAGCGTGCGATTTGCAGCGGAAAGGTCTAGAGGTCCAAGGGGGAAACTGCTCGCACACGCTCTGATCCCTCGTCTTCGGCCACTGCGTCTTCACAAGGTCCAGCAGTATGCAAGTTTGGCCAGGCTTGCCGTCGGTGGAGCTGGCTTGCCGTCGGTGGAGCAGAGTAGCCCCGCGGCCTCGCTAATCAAATATTCAAAGCCCGCTGATATCAGCATGGTTCTTGACGTGGGCGAAGATCTCCAGCATGTAGTGCAAGTGCTCCACATTCCTTCAGAGCTTCTGCCCCCCTGGACCCAACGTGGATTAACATGTTAGCATTGCTGCATGTTTGTATGCATCATTGCCTTAGTCAGTTTCTCCTCGGATACGTGCTCTACTCTCTCTGCCTCGTCCTGACCTTCCAGTTCGTTGAAGTTATCATGTATAGGGGCTTCCGCCGTCGCTTACCCAATGTTCTCGAGGGGTGGATTCGCCATGTTAGCAATGCCACAGACTCGTTGGGCACGCTCCAGCTCCTCCTTCCTCCTCCTCCTCCTCCTCCTCCTCCTCCTCCTCCTTCTCCTCCTCCTCCTCCTCCTCCTCCTCCCCCTCACCCTTTCTCCCCCCCTCGTCCTCCTCCACCTCGCCCACTCTGCCCCCCGCCCTCCTCACCCTCACTCTCGCATCCCCTATCTCCTCGCCCTCTTCCTCCTTGCCCTCATCCAACCTTTCTCCCTCATCTCCTGGCTCTACCTCCTAATTCCCCTCATCATCCCCCACGTTCCTCCTCCTCCCCCTCCTTTACTTCTTCTCCGCCTCCCCCTCCTGCTTCTCCTGCTTCTCCTGCTTCTCCTCCTCCTCCTCCTCCTCCTCCTCCTCCTCCTCCTCCTCCTCCTCCTCCTCCTCCTCCTCCCCCTGTTTCTCTCGCCTTCTCCCGCCCCCTCCTCACGCGCCAGGGGCAGGTGGGCAAGCCGGAGCAGGGAGCAGGGAGCAGGAGGTGGGACCCACGGGCAGGAGGAAGAGGGAGGGAGGGAGGGAGGGCAGGGAACGGAGGAGGGGTTGAGGAGGAGGACGAGGAGGAGGAGGAGGAGGAGGAGGAGGAGGAGGAGGAGGAGAGGAGGAGGAGGAGGAGGAGGAGGAGGAGGAGGAGGAGGAGGAGAGGCGAGCAGGCGCCGAGTGGGGGCTGGCTCCGCGCGGCAGGCCCGCGCACTTCTGGACCCGCTCGAGTCGCTGCCGCTCCCGGACATGGACGTGAGCCACATCGCGAACGTTCTCTCGTGCGCGGCCTTCGTGGGCCTCGTCGAGGCCCCGCCCCCTCCTCGTCCTCCTCCTCCTCCTCCTCCTCCTCGACCTCCTCCTCCTCCCCTCCTCCTCCTCCTCCTCCTCCTCCTACTCCTCCTCCCCCTCCTCCTTCTCCTCACGCCCCCTCCCCCTCCTCCTCCTTCTCCTCCTCCGGCTCCTCCTCCTCCTCCTCCTCCTCCTTTTCCTCCTCCTCCTCCGTAGCCATTTTGGCTCAAGCGCCGTTGGCTCAAGGCTCAAGCCGGCCGGGTTAACGTCACCACCTTTTCCCCCAACATCTCTATACTCAACTCCCCCTACTGACTCACCTTTACTACATTCCCAATTTCTCTCACGCTGTTCGCACCATTCTGGGCAGGTATGTCGGGTAAGGAGAAAGGCAAACGTCTCGGTGGCCCTACAGGCTCAACGCCGGAGAAGCAGAAGAAGAAAAAAGAGGAGGAGCTCGATGGTGGAGCAGATTCGGCAATCGATTCAGCCAGGGGGTCAGGAGATGGTGTACTTGTTGCGGCTTCGCCCCCGCAGTGGTTTAAAGATTTCGATGCCCGCCTGTCGAAGCAAATCGAAGGCATTACGACCGACCTGAACGGAATGAAAGACATGATTGACAAGGCGAGGATGGAGGCGCAGGACGCACGAAGGGCAGCAGAGGAGGCTCAGGAGAAGATGGAGGAGGTGGAGATGGACGTGGAGGGAATCAGGAACGACCTTGAGGAGATGTATTTGACTAAAAAAGAAATCGAGGACAAGCTGCAGGCCATGGTGGAAGACGGAATCGAGAAGGCTCTGAAAGACAAAGATGATCAGCAGGCGCAGCAACCCCAGCATCCACATGACGACCGGGAGCTCCAGGTCATCGTGGGAGGCCTGACGGACGAGGAGGACGAGGATCGCATCGTGAAGCAGATCAGCGACGTGGTGGAGAAGAACGGCATGAAGGACAAAATCGCGAGCATATCGACCTTCATCGACCCAGCGAAGATCGGGGTATTGGAATTTACAAACGATTCTACTAAGCGGGGCTTCCTCAAGAAAATGCGGGGGAGGGAGACCAAGTGGGAGTGTGGGAGGAAGATGTGGTTCACGAGTAATAACACGATCGAGAAACGCATCATCGACAAAACAATGGGTCATATCAAACACCACCTCATGAACAAGGGCTTCGAACAAAAAACGATACGCATCTTTTGGGACACGGGGGTAATCAAGATGAAAGGCGTCAAGGTTGCTGAGGTGAAGGGAGACGGCAGCTTCGAGACGTACGGGGACGGAGACGCAGTCAAGCAGGACGTGATGACGTTCATGGAGCAATGGCGGAAGAACCGCGACATCGAGTGACGACGACAACGGCGACGCTCACCGACTCCAGCTCCCATCCCAAAATCATTCAGTACCTCCCCATCCCCCACTCCGACTCCAGCTTCCTATTTGGACACACCCACACCGACTCCTCCTATCCGGCTCCCGACTCCAGCCTCCCATTTGGACTACGACGGACTGTCCGGAGGCGGCGGACGCGGAAAATACAGCACTATAGACAGCGATTTCCCGAAGGCGTCTCTCAGGTTTCACGGAGCTTCTGCAGGATCTGCGAATCAACCCACAGGAACAATACCATCCAGCACTATTTCGACGACGGAGCTCGGCACCCAACGACCAGTACGAGACCCGCAATCTCACCGACCACTCTGCCGCAGCTCTGGTGGAGGAAGGGCAGACTACAGCAATGTCGACGGCGATGTTCCCGCATGCCTTCTTCACCCGCCAACTCTCTCCAGGCAGCCATCTCCGACACCACCGGCAACTAGCGACGACATCAGCAACAACCATCTCGTCATCATACACAAGAATGTGAGATCAATGGAGTCCGACGACCGCATCGAAGAACTTCTACGCGACGTGGGTAGCTACCATTGGGACGCCATCCTCATTAACGAAACTTGGAGGACAACACGACAAGAAATTTGGATCACAGCTGATGGGCATACCTTTGCAGGTTCTGGAAACGACAGTCGGTGCCACGGAGTCGCCATCCTTCTGCACAAGCGATGGGGCCAATACATGCGGGAGTTCCGGGCCATCACTCCGAGATTGGCCACGATGACGCTCAAGAGAGGCCGAATTCGCTTACAGTTGATTTCAGCGTACTTCCCGCATACTGGGTACACTGATGTACACATACAACACATGTATGATGGCATTGGCGCTGTGCTCAAGGAAGCCCGCGTCAGCAAAATACGAACCATCCTGGCCGCAGACTTCAGCGCGCAGGTTGGCGCACAGCGGCGGATCGTTGAACGGCCGCAAGACGACCAGACGTCCTCCGACGACGTCTCCTCTCGCTTTGTGGGCCCCCACGGCTTTGGCGACGAGAACTCCAGAGGTCAATGGCTACGACATTGGGTCACACAACAGAAACTCGCAATCGCGAATACGTTCTTCCGGAAACCCCCTGACAAGCAGATCACATACACCACGACCAAAGGCAAGCCACGGCAGTATGATTACATCCTTGTAGACAGAACTCTACTCCCTATGTGCATCAACGCCGAAGCCTCCAACATAGCGGATCTCAACTCGGACCACAAAGCCGTGGTACTCCACATTCGTTTTCCAATACAATCGAATGGAGATACCAAGCGCTCATCTCGACATCCGCCGTCAACCAACGACTCCTGCAGCAAACGGTGGACGCGCGTCTACTTCGACGACTACCAGCAGCACCTGGGCCGCCAATTACAACCCGGGGCTTTGCCGACAGACCCTGAGGAGCTCTGCCACGCTATCGAGAAAAGCCTGTGCGATTCCATGACGCGGGGTGGTACTAAGACAGCGTCTACACAAACAGCTGCGGCCGCTGCCGCTCACAGCGTCGAGCAAGCTCATAACGACAGCATTGTTTCAGGCCTGATCAAACAACGCCAGAGCATCCCAACTGCCGACACCGCCACCCGGAAGGCAATCAGCAAAGCAATTCGACAACAGCTTCGACGACAGAAGCGTGCTGACAGGAGAGATCGGATCAACGCCATCCTGGAACAGTACAAGGGTCTGAAACACATACGCTCCACGAAAACTAGGCGGAAGAAGACGCTGATTCTTGAAATGACCGGGACCGATGGCACAAAGCAGACAACGCGACAGGGCATCGCGGACACGTTCGCGGATTTCTATGCTCAATTGTACGCTTCTGACGCTCGCTGCACATCGCCAGCCGTGGATTCAGAGCCACAGCAGATCACACCTTTCACGACAAAGGAATTGAAGATGGCAATATCACAGCTCAAGGGCGGCAAGGCCCCTGACACGACAGGGATCCGGTCTGAAATGCTCCGACAGCCAGGCCCTGAGCTTGAGAACGCATTGTTGCAGCTGTACAACACGATCATACAACCGAACGCTCCGACACCAGCAAATTGGAGAAAAACTGTCATCACAGTGATCCCCAAAGCGGGTGATTTGACGAATCCTCAGAATTACCGCCCGATCTGTACAATACCAATGTTGTACAAGCTCTTCAGCCGCCTATTGTACAACAGGTTGTTGCCTACGCTGGATCAGCAACAACCTGACGACCAGGCCGGCTTCCGACCCGGGCGGGGCACGCGGGACCACCTCTTCACGTTCAACATCTTGCGAGAGCGGGCAGCAGAATGGAATCAAACATTATGGATCGCAGCGGTGGATTTCAAAAAGGCTTTCGACACAGTGGAGCACGACAGTTTATGGACAGCGTTACTTCACCAAGGCGTGTCTTCTGGATATGTGGATCTTCTACGACGTCTGTATCACGACCAGACAGCTGTGGCCCGCACTGACGCTACTAGCAAGTCTTTCAACCTCAGCCGCGGTACAAAACAAGGTGACCCCTTGAGTTCACTACTGTTCAACGCGTTGCTGCAGCATGTACTGAAACCGGTCATCCAGGACTGGCAGCGCCGCAACCGGGGCGTCCAACTTGGTGTTACGGATATATCAATACTGACGAATCTCCGTTTCGCCGACGACATCTTGTTGGTCAGCCAATCGCTGCCCAACTTGAAGGCCATGCTCTCCGACCTGATCGCCTCAGCCAGGCCGCGCGGTCTGGAACTGCACCCCATCAAAACCAAAGTCCTGACCAACCAGTCCCGCCACCGCGCACGCCTGGTCAGAGTCGCAGACATGGACATCGAAGTGCTACCACACACCGGCACTATCAAATACCTGGGACAGGCCATTACATTTCACGACGCCATTGCGACAGAACTCAAACACCGCATTCGTGCAGCGTGGGCATGCTTCAGTAGCTATCGACAGGAGCTCACCAGCAGACATTATCCACTGGGCAACCGGTTACGACTATACAGAGGAACCGTAATACCTACAATGACGTATGGCGCCGAAACGTGGACTCTAACAGAACCCCTCAAACAACAGTTGCGCAGAACACAACGTCGAATGGTCAGAATGATTATCGGAACGCCACGTCGGCGGACGACACCCTCACCCACACCACGCCCTAACCCAGAGACGAGCCAAAGCAATGGGGACGACACCGGCGACACTGTGACGACCGACAACGACACCAGCGAATCAGACGTATGCAGCAACCCACCTACCGACCACGACGACCCTCAGGACTACGACAGCGAAGAGGCGACACAGCCGGAAGCGGGGCCCGACGACGGTATTGAGCCATGGTCGGAATATATTCAGAGGAGCACACGGATTGCGGAAACAATGATGCTCAAGCACGACATACCCGACGTGCTACACATACAACGACGGATGGTTTGGCGATGGGCAACCACTGTGGCGAACCACCCCACGACACGCTGGACACAGCGAGCACTAGGATGGGATCCAAACACCAACGCTAAGCAACAAGGGTGGAGACGGCATGGAGGCCAACATAAACGTTGGGAGGATGACATCCGGAAGTTCCTACATACCTTAAACGGGAGTACTTGCGACGACGACGACAGCGATGGGCAGGGAGACATTTTGGCAGCGACTGCTCCCCGACAACACGAACACAACAATACCAACGACTTGCGATGGATTCGGGCTGCCGCGCATACTGATTGGTGGAGAAGACATGAATCCACTTATGTTTCACAGCATTGAGTTGTTATTTTTCCATACCGAGGCCACGGCCTCCACCGCCACGCCCTAACGGGCGCGCGCGGGCGCCCATGCGGCGCGCGCGCGGATCCGGCGTTCGTTCGTTCGTTCGTTCGTTTTCCTCCTCCTCCTCCTCCTCCTCCTCCTCCTCCTCCTCCTCTTCCTCCTCTACAATGAAACAATATGAGTACTTCTCTCCTCTCTCCGCTGGCGGCGTCGGGGGATTGTTCGGCCCTCCTCCGCGTAGTCGTCTTTCACACAGGATTCCTGGGAGTTGGGTTTTCGCTTGTGTTTTTGTTTAAAATGCTGCTCTCGCTCAAGCGCTGGCCTCATTCCCCACATGTTTCATTGGGTTTTGGTTTTCTTCCCTGCCGCGTCGCACCCGCGTCTCACAACCGCACACACCTCCCTCTCCCGCAAAGCGTGGCAAACGTGACATACATACATACATACATCACACACAGACACACATACACTCACTCACCCACGCGCAACACCTGCACGGCACGTACATGAGACACGCGTAGCACACTTCACAACACAGCGCAGCGCAGCACAACACAGCGCTGCTCAGCACAGCTCAGCTCAGCTCCGTCGCACGCTCGCAAAGCGCGGCAGGCGTGGCAGTTCCTCAACACCAGAGGGGGTGCGCAGGGGGTGCGGTCTGTATCCGTCGCACGCTCGCAAAGCGCGGCAGGCGTAGCAGTTCCTCGACACCAGGGGGTGCGCAGGGGGTGCGGTCTCTATCCGTCGCACGCTCGCAAAGCGCGGCGGGCGTGGTAGTTCCTCGGCACGAGAGGGGGTGCGCAGGGGCCGCGGTCTCTATCCGTCGCACGCTCGCAAAGCGCTGCAGGCGTGGTAGTTCCTCGACACCAGGAGGGTGCGCAGGGGGTGCGGTCTGTATCCGTCGCACTCTCGCAGAGCGCGGCAAGCGTGGCATTTCCCCTGCACCAGGGGGGTGCGCAGGGGGTGCAGTCTGTATGCGTCGCACGCTCGCAAAGCGCGGCAGGCGTTGCACTTCCTCGACACCAGGGGGGGTGCAGGGGGTGCGGTCTCTATCCGTCGCACGCTCGCAACGCGCGGCAGGCGTGGTAGCTCCTCGACACCAGGGGGGTGCGCAGGGGGTGCGGTCTCTATCCGTCGCACGCTCGTAAGGCGCGGCAGGCGTAGCAGCTCCTCGACACCCGGGGGGTGCGCAGGGGGTGCGGTCTTTATCCGTCGCACGCTCGCAAAGCGCGGCAGGCGTGGCATTTCCTCGACACCAGGGGGGTGCGCAGGGTGTGCGGTCTCTATCCGTCGCACGCTCGCAAAACGCGGCAGGCGTGGCATTTCCTCCACACCAGGGGCAGGGGGTGCAGTGTCTATCCGTCGCACGCTCGTAAGGCGCGGCAGGCGTAGCAGCTCCTCGACACCAGGGGGGTGCGCAGGGGATGCGGTCTCTATCCGTCGCACGCTCGCAAAGCGCGGCAGGCGTAGCATTTCCTCGGCACCAAAGGGGGTGCGCAGGGTGTGCGGTCTCTATCCGTCGCATGCCCGCAAAGCGCGGCAGGCGTTGCATTTCCTCGGCACCATGGGGGTGCACAGGGTGTGCTGTTTGTATCCGTCGCACGCTCCCAAAGCACGACAGGCGTGGCATTTCCTCGGCACCAAGGGGGGGCGCAGGGGGTGCGGTCTCTATCCGTCGCACGCTCGCAAAGCGCGGCAAGCGTGGTAGTTCATCGACACGAGAGAGGGTGCGCAGGGGGTGCGGTCTCTATCCGTCGCACGCTCGCAAAGCGGAGCAGGCGTAGCATTTCCTCCACACCAGGGGGGGCGCAGGGGGTGCGGTCTGTATCCGTCGCACGCTCGCAAAGCGCCGCGAGGGCTCAGAACGCAGACTTGCGCACATATAATTAATCGACACACGAGGGGGTGCGCAGAGGGTGCGGCCTGTATCCGCCGCACGCTCGCAAAGCGCGGCAGGCGTGGCATTTCCTCGACACCAGAGGGGGGCGCAGGGTGTGCGGTCTGTATCCGTCGCACGCTCGCAAAGCGCGGCAGGCGTAGCAGCTCCTGGAAACCAGGGGGGTGCGCAGGGGGTGCGGTCTCTATCCGTCGCACGCTCGCAAAGCGCGGCATGGCAGGCGCGGCGTATTCTCGATTCTCGACACCACAGGGGGTGCGCAGGGGGTGGTCTCCCTATCCGTTGCGGCCTCGCACAGCGTGGCAGGCGTGGCACTTCCTCGACACCACAGGGGGTGCGCTGGGGGTGGTCTCCCTATCCGCTGCGGCCTCGCAAAGCGTGGCACGCGTGGCACTTCCTCGACACCACAAGGGGTGCGCTGGGGGTGGTTTCCCTATCCGTTGCGGCCTCGCACAGCGTGGCAAGCGTGGCGCTTCCTTGACACCACAAGGGGGTGCGCTGGGGTTTTCTCCCTATCCGTTGCGGGCTCGCCAAGCGCGGCAGGCGTGGCACTTCCTCGACACCACAGGGGTGCGCTGGGGGTGGTCTCCTTATCCGTTGCGGCCCCGCAAGGCGTTGCAGGCGTGGCACTTCCTCGACACCACAGGGGGTGCGCTGGGGGTGGCAACGGCCACCAATATCATTCTCACATGCTTCACTTCAGCTATCATCACTCCAGCCGTAATATAAGTATGTGGGGTTCCTCGGTTGCGTAATTTTCTGACTACCGCTCGTTCCGAATCGTGCTCCCGCTGCAGCGCTGACCTCATTTCCGCGCTTCCGCTCGTTCCGAATCGTGCTCCCGCTGTAGTTAGCGTCATAATTTCCAGCGCCATGCCACGGCATGTCTTCCGGTCCTTCTAAGTAGGCCCCAAACTTTAAAAATGCCCCCCCCCCCGCAAAAACCATCGGAAGTGATTCCACCTTCAGTGTCGATTCATTGATTTTGTGGGCCGCAGAAGCCCCCCCCCCACGTGGGGCGTCGCCATGCCATGCTATGTCAGGTTACGCGTTCTCATTTCCGCGCCTTCGCGCTTCTGTTTTTGTTAAAAATGCTGCTCTCGCTAAAGCGCTGGCCTCATTTTCGGGCTACCGCTCGTTCCGAATCGTGCTCCCGCTGCAGCGCTGGCCTCATTTCTGCGCTTCCGCTCGTTCCGAATCGTGCTCCCGCTGCAGCGCTGGCGTCAGGATTTCCAGCGCCATGCCATGGCATGGTCCTCGGTCCTTCCAAAAGGCCCGAATATTTAGAAAATGCCCCCCCGAACAAAACCATCGGAAGTGATTCCACATTCGGTGTCGATTCGTTGTCACCGCCGCCACCTCCGTTTTTGGAAGCGCCTATGTGGCCGAACGTTGAAGCCAGATCTGCCAAGCTATCGGACCATGCGTTCCCCACACCTGGTTTGGCACACCGAAGTCCCCAGTGGGACCGCCCGCATGCGTCCCCCACACCTAGTTTGGTACACCCTTCACACGCTTCGTGGCCCCATAGGGAGTTCCACCGAAGGCCCCAGTGCCACCGCCCGCATGCGTCCCCCACACACATTTCGGCACACCTCTCACATGTTTCGTGGCCCCATGGGAGCCCCACCGAAGGCCTTGGTGCTGCCATCCGCATGCGTCCCGAAACACCCAATACAGCGCTTCGTGGCCCCATGGGAGCTCCACCGAAGGTTTCAGGTCTACCGCCCGCATGCGTCCCCCCACTCAATATAGCGTTGCGTGGCCTCATAGGGAGCTCCACCGAAGGTTCCAGGTCTACCGCCCGCATGCGTCCCCCCATCCAGCGCTTCGTGGCCTCATAGGGAGCTCAACCGAAGGTCCCAACGCTACCGCCCGCGTGCGTCCCCCCGACCCAGCGGTGGCCCCATAGGGAGCTCCACCGACGGCCCCAGTGCTATCGACGCATGCGTCGAATGCGTCACCCCCTCCAAGTGCAGCGTTTCGTGGCCCCGTAGGGAGCTCCACCGGCGGCCCCAGTGCTACCGCCGCGTGCGCCCCCCCCCCAGCCAGTACAGCGCCTCGTGGCCCCATAGGGAGCTCCACCGAAGGCCCTGGTGCTACCGCCCGCATGCGTCTCGCCCACCCAGTACAGCGCTTCGTGGCCCCATAGGGAGCTCCACCGACGGCCCCAGTGCTACCGCCCGCATGCGCTCCCACCCACCCAGTGCAGCGTTTCGTGGCCTCATAGGGAGATTCACCGAAGAAGATGTTCACACTTGCGGCACCCACAACTGCATATGGTTGGGTCCTTCGCCAGGATAATTGTTTGGGTGGTTTTGCAACAGGAGCTGTTGTGGCGGCCTTACAACGGGATATTTTGTGTGGCGGCCTAACAGAAGGATCCTTGCTGTGGCAGGATCGCCGTTTGCGACGTCCACAAAACAAGCACTATATGTTTATAAGCCAGGGGAGTTGGAAAACCATTCCCCCCGAACAAACAGATTCTCTCCGATCCATGGCCTGGACGAGGAGGAGGAGGAGGACGCCCCCAGGGCTTCCTGGAGCTCGTGGACGCCCCCTGCTGGGCCAGAGCAGAGGGTCCAAATCCGTCGTGAGGCGGCCGAGCGGCTCCCCAGGAGTCCCAAGAGGCCCCAGACGCCCACGAGACGCCCGAAGACCCACGCGCCGCATCGCCGATGCATCGCCGATGCGGCTCGATGTACAACCCGCTTTGCTTCACGTCAACGCCGCCGATGCATCGCCGACGTCAGCGATGCATCGCCGGTGCATCGCCGATGCATCGCCGATGCATCGCTGATGCATCGCCGATGCAGCGGCGATACGGCGCGATCTTCCGACCCCCCCTACTCCGACCCCATCTAGGAGGCCTCTACATCCACGAGACGCCTGAAGACGACCCGAGGAAATCTCCCAAGAAGCACGCGAAACACAAATCCACATGGATTTCCCGTTGGTGTTCATATGATTTCGGGAATGCTTAGTTGCCTCGATACGCCCGTGTTGATACGCAATACGTCCCATGCTCAAGACGTCCGTGTCAATACGTTGCGTGTTGGCTCCATGTATCGGGCCACGTTTTGGCGAAGGTATCGCGTCGGACCTACGTTTTCAGCCTACGTGTTGAGTTCCGTATCGATACGCTACGTGTTGGGTGTTGCGTATCGGGGCAACTTAGTTCCCAAGGAGCACGCGAAACACAAATCCACATGGATTTCCCGTTAGTTTTCGCATGATTTCGGGAATGCTTTGTTCTTCGGTTTTCTGGGCGTCCGAGATCGCCCAGGAGGCCCGACAATCGCATCAACACTACCCGAAAGTGCTCCCAGGTAGTCCAGTCGAGCCCCAAGACGGCCCAACAGGGCCCCAAGATGGCCCGAAGAGGGCTCCCATGACGGCCCAAGATGGCCCCAAGACGCCCCCCGAAGCATTCCAAGTCGTGACCCCGTCGTTCAGGAAGACTGCGGTTGGAAGAAGCAGGGTGGGTGTCCCGAGGAAGCCCCAGAGGCCCCCAGAAGGCGTCCAAGAAGCCTCAAGAAGACCCCAACAAGCTCATAAGCACTTTCGTGAGGCCTCTAAATGGCTTTCCAAGGAGGATCCTCCTCAAAAGGATCTGGGGAGGATCGGGAAGAATTCGTAGGGTAGCGCATGAATGAGGAAGATTGAGAGAAAACGTAAGGGAAGGATCGTGAATCACATTTTTATCCCGACAACGTCGGAAAAAGGCAACAGGGAGTCATCGCTAGGCAAGATGCTTGACAGTATTGCATTTCCGCCTGCATGCCAAACCTTAACGATTAAGGTGCATGCCTCATAGCGCCACAGCAGTATCGCAGATATATGTATACACATCCACAGAATTATATGTGTGTGTATTTAAACATATATATATATATATATATATATGTATGTGTGTATATATATATACATATATATACCTGTGTACATCTATACAGATCTGCACATATGGGTGACGCAGTTGGAGCCCCGTGTTGGCCGAGCAGCATGCGGCGGGCAGCGCAGCAGCAGCAGCAGCACATGCGGGAGAAGGAGGAGGAGGAGAAGGAGGGGAGGAGGAGGAGGAGGAGGAGGACGAGGAGGAGAAGGAGGAGGAGGAGGGAGTGAGGATGCGCGCGGCGCTGAGGGAGAACGTCAGGTCCCAGCAGCATAGGAGGGTTCGGAAAGATGGCGGCGTGCGCTCATGCCGCGACCTCGGCGTCCGGGGGCCGTTACTGGGCCCCCGGAGCCCTCAAGCGACGGGCCCGCGGCGAAAAAACGCGCCGGGGATGGGCCGAGCGCTCGGGGGCCTGGGGCCGTGGAAAGGCCACGCCGCCAGAGGCCCCTGGGCTGAGAGAGCGGAGCTCGCCACCTCCCCGGGCCTCCCCGCGCCCCGGCGGGACGCCGCGTCCACCAGGGTCGGCCGCCCGATCTGGCTTCGGCTGGGAGGGGGAGGGGGAGAGGCAGAGCAGAGAGAAGCTGGTGGGTGTCCCTCTCCCGCAGAGGCGAGGGACCTGGGCTACGACGAGCTCATGTTCCCGCTGGCGCAGACGCTCCGCAACATCATCACCCACCAGAATCTCGACTTCCCCGTGTCCCTGCATGAGATCTCCCTGCTGGAGACTTCTTGCCTGGTGCGGACGAACCCGCCGCAGGCGGCGGCGGCGGCGACGGCGGTGGCAGCGGCGGCGGCGGCGGAGGAGGAGGAGGAGGAGGAGGAGGAGGAGGAGGAGTGATGAGCAGGGAGTGGGGAGGAATGAGAGGCAGGGACGAGGGGGGGACGCGGAAGAGGAATAGGATCAAATGGAGGAGGAGGAGGAGGAGGAGAGGAGGAGGAGGAGTGTCGTGATCAAACGGGTGACCAGGAGGCAGGCATTCAAACACACCTTGATGGCCCCACGGCCATGATGTGCCATCCTGGCCGTCCCAGGGCCGACGGAACGTGGCCAACCTG
This sequence comes from Prorocentrum cordatum, assembly GCA_963575745.1. Taxonomy (NCBI): domain Eukaryota; class Dinophyceae; order Prorocentrales; family Prorocentraceae; genus Prorocentrum; species Prorocentrum cordatum. The sequence continues at coordinate 347,365 of CAUYUJ010014448.1, read as the reverse complement.
CGGCCTCTCACACACGAGCTGACTCCAGCACCGCAGCTGAGAGGAGCAACCATCGGAGCCGATGACGTGTGCCCCAGCTTTCCGCGCCAACCTGCCACCAAGCCGGCGCCCCCTGACATTTCGCGCACGCGCTGCTGCACCGCACACGAGCTGATCCCAGCTGTAGCTGATGAGATGATGCATCTCACATTTCGCATTTCGCATTTCGCAATCATAACAGCCTCCACGGCGCGCGCGCCGGCGACCCCCGACGCGCGTTCCGCGGACGCTGCGGCTCAGAGCTGCCCGGCGTGAGCAGGTCGGAGTCGTGCAGCCGACGGGGGACAGGAGGTGGTGTCACACACCCCTTCCCCCCCCTGCTGGTACCAGGGCAAGCAGGGGCAGGCCGCCCGCAACTAGTCGCTCCTCCCGCGGACACGGGAGGCGCCACTCGCCGGAGCTACGGGCCGCCTCACTATCTCCACAGGCCTGCCGACGCCCGCTCCCCCCCCACCAGGAAGCCCCGCTTCCCCTGGCCATCAGGCCAGGTGAGGCTGGTGGGCGACCCTGGGGACGACGAGTGGGCCCCCGCAGAAACCTCGGAGGGCACGCCGGCGGACCAGGCGCTGCGCCAGCGGGCTGGGCACCGGGGGCCAAGCGACCTTACTGCGGGACGCCCGCGGTGAAACTGTGCACGAGGGGAGAGGGAGGGGCGCACGAGAGGGGGAGAGGGCCCCGCGAGCACCGCGGGCAGCCCCAAACCCAAAAGGCATGGGAACAAACGAAACATGGCCCATCCCGACTGCGAGGTGGAGGGGCGCCTTGCTGCAAGCACAAGAAAGCGAGAGCGGGAGGGGGACAAGGACAAGGGGAAAGACAAACACAAAGTAACACGCGGAGGGGCCCCCCCTCACCGGAGTAGCCGAGCGGCGCGCATCACGACTGTGAAGCACGGGGAGCGTCAGACCTGGCGGTGCTGTCGGGCGGTCCGAGCGGCAGCGGGATGCCCCGTCACCTACCCCGAGTCAGGAGAAGAGGAGGAAGAGGAGGAAGAGGAGGAAGAGGACGACGAGGAGGAGAAGGAACACGGAGCACACCTGCGAATGGCCCTACCTGCAAAGCCCACGTGTTGGATACGCGTGAAGGAGCACGTTGTGTCGCCGAACAAGAGCTGGAGCAGCAAATCTGGCGCCGGATCCCCTGGAAAAAACTCCCGGCGTTCCCGGTCGAGCACGGGGCAAGCACTTAGCGCGTGACGCACCGAAACCCTGCGGCATCCGCAGGCTCTGCACCGGCGCAGGTGCATGGGGTGTTCCTTACCCCCCATGACCGACAGGGGCCACTTGCCCGTCATTCGGGCCACAGCCCAAAGGCGGTAGTGGGACCAGAAGGGCGGCCCTGGCTCCCCGGCCAACAAGTCTAGGTCCAGTGGCGATGGGAAGGTGCACAAGGCGGCAAAAGAGCGATTAAAGGGTGCCAAAATTGGCATGGCAGCCTTCGCGTATGCTGCGCGGTCATACCGCAAGAGAGACGGACGCAGCACCTCGAGCCGGTACGACTTGAGGATTGCTTTCCTAGCGGCGGACGACACACGCGCCTCGTCCAGCAGGGCGGCGGGGAATAAGGGATGCCCCTCGAGGTCCGGCGGGGGCGGGGCCAGGCGCTGGGCCAGAGCGACCACTGCCGACTCCCACGTGGGGGTGGCCAAAGACCGAGCCGCCCGCAGCATGAGGGCACCTGGGTGGTCCCCCGGCAGGACCATGAGCCGTGCTCGCGCCATCAGCGCCTTCTCTAAAAATCTCGTCCCCAGGCGCATTGGCCAGCCACATTGGGCGACGACCACGGCATGGCGAATCGGCGGTCCCTTGTGGCACCCCAAAAGGCGACGGCCCCAAGTCACCTGCAACTTGTTCATGGTTGATTCCGCGCCGGGCACGGCGGCCAGGAGCGGGGCAGCGTACAAAACCACAGATTCAACTCGGGCTGGGACCTGCGCCGCAGCCACTGGGATGGAGAAGCCCCCAGACTCCGCCGCATACAACAGCTTGGAGAAGCAGCTATGCCCGACGGCGACGATTTCACGGAGGAGGGGGTAAAACGTCAGGTCGGAATCTACCAAAATTCCCAGGAGGACCTTGCGGTCTACTTCTGGGCAGCCGGCGAGACTGGGGGGGGCGCACCCAGGACTGGAAGAACGCACGTCTTGGATTTCTCACGGGAGAAAAACGACTTAAAAGTGCGCGCGTACCTACTACACGCGGATTCGTCCTCAGGAGACAGGACGGCGCGCACCGCCCCTATAGATGGGCAAGCTACCGTGATGTCGTCGACAAAGTGGGCAGGCGGCATGTGCAATTCACCCGCGAGCTCCACCACCGCGGCTCTGTCCGCTAGGGTGGGGACGGCACTGAGCCGGGCGGCTAACGCGGCTTCGGCGCGCGGCCATGGCGGGGATTCGGTCGCCGCCACCCGTGGCACTTCATGCAACATTGCCGCCGCGGGAAAGGCCCGGTCAGGCATTGCCGCCTCGGTGGTTGGGGGGTTAGCCTCGCCCGCAGCAGTCATAGCTTGTCTAGCCAGGCGCGGGACCACGGTGGCGCACCCCCCGGGGACTGCGGCGGCGATCTCAATGGGCAGCGCTTTCAATTGCGCGTTGAAAATATGGACCGAAAAACGCCTGCCCTGGGCGGTACCGCGCCCGAGGGCGAACACCGGCGACAATAAGTTGTGCAGGCCGACCGCCTGATGGTCTTGTGCCAACACGTCGTCCAGCAACAGCCAGTCCGACCCGCGTACGCCGGCTTCAAAAACGCCGCACAGCATGCCATTCACCGAGGCTACGTCAAACGCCCATTTGTTGTCCGCGACAGCCCACCAAGTTGGCAGGTCTTGCGCGGCCCGCAACTGGGCATTCATAGTGAGAGCGATGACCAACGAAACAGTATCGCCCACCCCCCCCTGCTGGGACGGGCCACAGTAAGCCTCGATGAGAGGTCCATTGCGAGCAATCCATGCCGCGTCTTGGACTGAGGCCATGTCAGTCGTGAACGAGATTGGCCGCAATGACTTGATCTTCCGCACAGTCGCCGGCCCTGACTTGCGGATTGGGGCAAAATGGCGAAGAGACCATGGACGGGCCGTTACGCACAGCGCGCGACCCAGATTGAGTAGTGCCCGCGTCAGGCGGAAGCCCTCCTCAACCTGGACCCGCAAGGCTGCGTTGCACAAGTGAACCGTGCGCTTGCCTGGCTTGAGCAGGGAAAGCGCCGCTTCGACCTCGTGGTCGGCGCATGGTCGTTCCGGATGCAGAGGCCCCGCCTCCGCCCCCGAGCGGCGGATGGCGGTGACCGCCTGCGCAAGGCTGTCCCTGGCCTCCGGGCACTGCGGGAAATCATTGTGGGCCCTAGAATACTAATCGTCACGGATCGCATCGATCATGCCGCTAGTGGACAAAGCGTGCCCAGTGATGGAATCCACTAGCTGGATATCGAACTTCGCAGTTGACCTGAAAAATCCCGATAAGAAGCGCTCGGCGGCGCCAGCGTTGGTTTCGCGGAGGTCCAGGTAGCGGTGGGCAGCTTTGCGTCTCTCCTGCCACGCCGCCGCCGATGCGGCTTCCCGGAAGGCCTCATGGGACGGGTAAGCCGAGGGGTCAAGCGGGGGGCGCCGCGACGTGTCTCTGCTCCTACTGGCGACGCCCGTCGTGCGGGTGGCCGAAGAGGCATGCCCCACCATTGCATAAATGGTATCGCGCGTCCAGGCGGCTACATTGAGGACGGCCCGGCGCTGGAGGCGGGTGGCCCCGCCTCCGTACCAGGGTGGCCGGAGCCACTGACTAGTGCCTACCGTTTCAATAGCAGTGGCGAGCGCCTGTAGCGTGCTGGCCACTTCCCGAAGGCCAGTCTCCCTCTCCTCGCCCGAAGTCCAGGCGACGCGCCCGAACCCCGCCGAATTCTGCGCGGTTACCCGGCAAGGCGCGTCAATCAGCACGAGTCTGTGGTCAGAAAGCCCCACAAATTCATCCACGACGTGCACGGGCAGTGGGTCGTGGCGGGAGCCCAAAAACAAATCAATACATGTGCCTGAAACGTGCGTGGGCGATGGCGGGTTAAAGGCGCGCAACCCGGCAGAGTCCAACCACTCCTGGATCAGTTTATCCTTGGAGCGTCGGTGGCAATGCAGGCACCGGCATCCGGCGCCGTGGGAGACAACGTAATCCAGGTGGAGGTTCCCATCACCTCCCACGAGGAGCCGCGCGCGAGGAAACTTAGCGCGCAAAACGCCCGCGCGGGCGACGATGGACCCCCAAGTGTCCAAGTCACCGCCGTGAACGGGATACATGGCGCAAATTATACAAGTGGGGGCATCGACCTGCCCATCAGACCACAGCTCGTACCACTGCTCCCTGGGGGACGAAAAATCATGGATGGGGCGAATGGCGTGCTCTAGCTCCGGCCTGAGAAAAATCCCGACAGTGCCCCATGCAGCGGATTCGGGTCCGAGCCATAGGAATGGGAAGCCTTTTGGCAACAGGGCTCCAGCGGGGAAGCGCGACCCCGGCAAGATGCAAAGGTCTACGCCCCTGTCGTCCAGGGCAAGGGCGACGGCCTCCAGCCGCCACTCCAATATTAGATCGCTGCCCAAATGAAGGAAGCCGGAACGACCAGGGTTGAGAACGGCCAAAGTCAGGTGTGAGCGTGCGGAGTTATCCAGCAACGTCGGCACTGCGCAGCGGCCTGGCTCTCCAGATTGAAAAATCCCCCCTGCAAAAGGTGACGCCACGGCCGTGGACTTTGCCGCCTCAGTGGTCAACGCTGGCACCACCTCCCGTCGAACGAGCGTGCTGACGGCAGTGCAGAGCGCCCATGAGGGATCTGCCACCGCTCCCAGATGCTGGCGAATCCCAGGGGACAGGGTGGGCGCCATGTCTGCTAATGCTATGATATCGCGTCCCTGAGGGCCGCGGCGGCCTCCGTCCGTCTCTTAGTCTGTGACGCCCACCGAAGCACCTTCATGCGCAGCGGCTCCAGGGCGGTCGCCGCCGCTTCCGCGCGCCGACCGGATAAGTCCATTATCGTCGTCCCCCCAGGGAGCGCCCTAATGGTTTGAGCCGCTGCGTGAAGGCGGCTGCAGCCCGCTGCGTCCACTGCCTGCCTTCTCGCACTGGCACCGCTGCTGCCGTTGCCTGCCCGTGCTCTCGTGCTGTTGCACGCGCACTCGTGACCCTCCTTCGCACGGGCCGCTCCCAATGCTGTAGCTGACCGCGTCGGCCGTCACTGCCCTCCACTGGCTTCAGTGATGGGCCCAGCGCTGTAGCCGATCACGCTTGGCTCGTGTCCTTCCTCCATTCCTGCTGCCGCTTCCCGGCCTTCTCGCGCACGCCTCGGCATTCTCGCACACCCTGCCCCGAGCACTCCAGAGCACTGCATCAAAGGGTGCCCGCACGTCCCTTCTTGCAAGAACTCCTCCCGTGCTGCTGCTGTCGATTCGCAGGCTCTCGCCCGACGTGATCCTTGCACTGTGGTCGATGGTGCCGGCTCGCCCTTCGTCGCACAAGCATCTCCCAGCGTTGGTGCTGACGATGTCTGCTCGCACGTTCTCGCCCCTCTCAGTGTTGTGGTTGACGATCTCGGGCTCCGTTCTCGCCCCCCACCTCGCGCAGAGGGGTGTCGGAGCCGCCCGCTGTTGGCCCTTCTCGCACGCCCAGATTCCAGCGCTGCGGCTGGTGACATCAGGCTCTAGCTTTGCCTTCCACCTCTCGTTTCATGGGGGCAGGTACTGCTGCCCCTGCTCGCTCTTCTCGCACACGCTGTGCACTTCGCTGATTATGTCAAGCTCGGGCTCCAGTGTCGCCTCCTCTCACGCCCTAATCCCAGCGCTGTAGCTAGTAACATCGGGCTCTAGCTTCGCCTTCACATCTCGTTGAGTGGCTCGCCTCTCTCGCACACAGGGCCAGGTGTTGCCACTGCGCGCCCTCTCGCAAGAACAGAACCCTCCTTTGTAGCTGATGGCCCTTTCATGCGACCGCCTTCTCGCATGGACGTGCTGCCACTGCTCGCCTTTCTCGCAAGCAGTGGGGTCCCAGAACGGTAGCTGATGACGTGGGTCTTTGGTTGTTTGAGCACGTGCTGCTCCCATCGTTGCTGCTGATGGTGTGCGACTCGCGCTTCGGCGCCAGCGCGGCCTGGTCGTCGCTGTTGTAGCTGATGACTTTGAGCTCCGCTGGTTTTGTCTTGGCTGCCTGTCCATGCACGCCGTTGCTCAGCCACTCCCACAGCTGCTCGAGGCTGCCATGGAGCGTGCCCGGGATGCGAACTCCTGAAGACAAGAGTTCGAATCGGAGGGTGCCGTCGGAGCTCGCGGGATGGCGGGGCAACGGCGACGGAACGGGAGGGCGCGAGAGGGCGGGTAAAGAGGAGGTGGTCCTCAAACGGCCGCGAAGCTTGTGGCTGGCCTGGTCTCGGCGTTGTCGCCGAGCAGGGCGACCACTGACTTGGTTGGATCTTGGTGAGAGTGCCACTCCCAAGTTGGTCATTGAAGCTCGGGCCGGGCCTTCCACTGTCCGAGAGGAACGGCTGAGGAAGAGGAGGAGGAGGAGGAGGAGGAGGAGGAGGAGGAGGAGGAGGAGGAGGAGGAGGAGGGGAAAGGGGAGGAGGAGGAGGAGGAGGAGGAGGAGGAGGAGGAGGAGGAGGGGGAGGAATGTCGAGGAGTGTCGACGCTGGGCAGGGCGATGCGCTCCACATGCCGCCACGCTCCGCTGGAGGAGGAGCAGAGCACAAGGAACTGAGATGGAGGATGAGCAGTGGTGAAGGCGCCGAGGAACGACTCAACGATGAACGATGGGAAGGAGGAGGAGGAGGAGGAGGAGGAGGAGAAGGACCAGTGTAAACCCAAGAGCCATCAACGATGTTGGAGTAGACCCTCCCTCCAAGCTCCCTCTTCATAGGCCCATGCAACGGTCCATTCCCACTGAGGAAACTGCCTCGTTGGAAGACACCCGTTTGAAGACCCTGAACCATGCTAAGACGTCGTTCTCGGGGTTTCAACGTCACGGATCAGCTTGACTGTTGCGTCTTAACGACCCTGAATCTTGCTAGAACGCCGTTCATCGGATTTCAACGCCGCAAATCAACGTAACGGTTGCGCCCTCAAAATCTTGAATCCGTTCAAGACACCATTCCGGATACGTGGACCATTTGGATCAATGAAACACTTGCAAGTTGTATGAACGAATGTGCGCGGTGTTCATGCGAGAGCTACATGTTGAAAAGGAACTGCTCGCAATCCGTGAAACTATTATATGTTTAAGCGAATGCACGCGGTGCTAAGGCGAGAGCCGCTTTTTGAAAGCGACCCGCCCTCATTCCGTGAAGCTCTTGCAGCTTCTATACACGAATGTGCGCGGCGCTAAGGCGAGAGCCACATTTTGAAAACGGCCCACCCTCAATCCGTGAAACCCTTGCAGTTGCTTGACATGAATGTGCGCGGCGCTAAAGCGAGAGCCACATTCTGAAAATCACCCGCCCTCCACCTGTCACATTGTTGTCAATGTTTGAGCTGCAGGGTCGCAAATGGCGAGGAAGTCTCAGGCGCAACGCCCGGCCCGCCCTAAAAACTGGTCTCGGGGTGCGACAGGGAGAAGTTCTTTATAAGGAACAAGGAACTGAGGAGGCGGATGAGGAGCAGGAGGTGGAGGAGGAGGAGGAGGAGGAGGAGGAAGGGCAGAGGTCGGAGGAGGATAATATCAAATCTAAGGAAGTCTCACACGAATGTCCTGGCCTGCGGACACGCGTGGTGGTGCAACAGCGGGGGAGAGTTGTCTTCGAGGAAGCGGAATGGGGAGGAGGACGAGGGAGGAGAAATAGGAGGAGGAGGAGGAGGAGGAGGAGGAGGAGAAGGGTGAGGAGGAAGTGGGGGAGGAGGAGGAGGAGGAAAAGGAAAAAGAGGAGGAGGATGGCGAAAAGCAGGAACAGCAGGCGGCAGCAGCAGCAGCAGGACGACGGCAGCGGCGGCGGCCCGCCGGGCTCCTCGCTGCCCGGGGCAGGCGGTGCAGCAGCTCGGCCGCCTGCTGGCGTCGGAGGGGCTGCCGCCGCATCTCAGGCGCCGTCGTCGTCGTCGTCGTCGTCGTCGTCGTCGTCGTCGTCGTCGTCGTCGTCGTCGTCGTCGTCGTCTTACGTCTTACGTCTTACGTCTTACGTCTTACTGCCAATGAAGGTTTGGATGATTCCGAGGCGGGGATTTACCCATAGCCACCGCCTGGGGGATCGAACCTCGCAGATCTCCGCAAGTGGTGGGGATATGGATAGATGTGGGCCCCCGGAGGCGAGGATGTGGATGTGTCCCCGCCTCGCAGTGGTGCTCTTGCCCTGATCGGGTGCCCACAGGATCGAGGGAATTAGGAGAGCATCGCAGTCATCTGCAGGAGTTGGCTGCGCGCGGGCAGCAGAGAGCCTTCGCAGCGGCGCCCTTTTAAACTCCCCGCCGGGCACTGCATTCCTGCCAGGTGCTTGGGCACCAAGATTTGTGCGAGCCTGCGCTCTGCACCCGAATTGCAAGACAAGACGCGAGCTGCATATGCGGAGTTCGGCAGGTTTTGTTTTTTTCCAGCCAGACATGGAAGGCAGGACGTGGTATGTTGATTTGTTGCGAGCGAAACGCATTGCTCCATGGAGTGGAAGCCGTTGTTCTGACTCCTCCCAGTATCGAGCCTTGGATAAGACCTTCGCTTTTTCTTTGCATGCAAAACAAAGGGCAGCCCATTTTTTGCTGTAGATGAGCAAGGGCACGAACCACACATAGAAGCATGAACATTCGTGAGGCTTTACGCTACTGGAGGATTGCACCTTCAATTTAAAAAATGCACGCTCGTAGGCTGACGTGCGTACAGCAGATTGCTTCGCGTCCTTGGAAGCTCTCACAACGATCTACAGCACACTTCGGGAAGTAGTGTTTATGCGATGGGGTAAACCCTTGGGCAAAGCAGATCAAGCAAGATGTCCTGGATGGGGTTAGCGGGATGGACAACAAGGGAGGCGAGACGGGATCTATCTTCAGAGGAGGCTTTTTGGAATTGTTTCGGGACACCGACGTGGCAAACGACTTCGCACGGTTCAACTTTGATCAGTTTCGGCAGGGAGCGCATGCAGCTATGATTCCACCTATTGGATGGATCTTGCAATCCGTGCCCGTTGTTGCAGAAGATGACCCCGCTCAGACCACCGCGCAACCACAGATTTGGAAATGTTGTTTTTGTGTTGGAGGATGGCCAGCATTGTGAGAGAGCTGCTTCCGGCAGCCGCAAGTCAGTGCATCAATCTCGCGTGTCAATTCACCGACGTGCGAAACCGGTATTATTTGAGGACGGTTGTTACCAGATCGACGGGGGTGTTACCTATGCCGTTTTCCCGGCCCCACTTTTGAGGCTTTGCAGGTTCGTTTGCGTTCACACGCTTTGGTTCTCGACAGTAACTAGCTACATGCCGAGATGGATTTAGGGCCGCCCGACCCGGGGACAGCGACGCCCCGAGAGAGGTGCCGCAGTTCCCGAGAGCTCAAGCGTCGGCGTTCAATCCAAGACCTCGTGGGCAACGAAAATGCCAAGGCCGTCGCGCGCTTACCCTCTGACGAACGCGAGCGGGATCAGGGATATAACCGGCATGTGATGGCGCACTTTCATCATGCCCTTGGCGACACACACACACACATAGTGCAGGAGTGCAAAGGGGATGGGGTCGCCTGCCACGAGAGCACCAGATATCGAAGCAGGACCCGGGGGCATCAGAAAAGCTCGGCCCACTTTTCGCACACGTCGTGCTCGCACTCACCCGAAGCCTGGCCCAAGGAGACCTCGCCCCAGCGGACGCAGAAGTCGTGCGTGCGAGAGTTGTGGGCGTCGAAGGTCGCGCCCGCCCTGAGTGCGTCATCCTTGGCAGTCATCGTCCTGCGCTGCAGGTGCAAACCCATCCAGCAGAAACAGAACAAGCCAGCTCCCTACGGCGTCAGCTTCGCTCGCGGAGCGACGGAGGCGGCACTCGCTCAGGTCCTCTTGGGGGGCCGGTGGGCCAGGCAACCCAGGCCAAGGTGGGCCCAACGCTCTCTGGATCGTTTGGCCAGCATCGCACACGACTTCATCGAGGAAGGCGAGGGCCGAACCTCGCGAGGCAGAAAGGCCAGCGGCCGCGGGCCGGCGGCAGCGTCGGGAGAATGAGCATCGGCCTCGCAGAGGCCGCCCACTGAGACTCACCGGCAGGCAGCGGGCCACCATCCAGAGGCACTCGGAGCGCTTGCTTGCTCTCCCTCTGGCGGGCCACGTCTCGAGCGAGCCGAACCTTCGCATGACAGCAGCTTCTGCCCCACTGAGACTCACCAGCAGGCAGCGGGTCACCATCCAGAGGCACTCGGAACGCTTGCTTGCTCTCCCTCTGGCGGGCCACGTCTCGAGCGAGCCGAACCTTCGCATGACAGCAGCTTCTGCGCCCGTTCTGCCGATCCGGCGAGCTGAAGTAGCCACCAGTGGGAGGGGACGGGGAGGGGGGGATGGGACGCAGGCGAGGCGGGTGGGGGAGCGGAATCGGGTGCAGACGCAGAACATGTTCGGTGACGGCTGAGAGCCGCTGGTCTTGCTCGCTGGCGCGGTGCAGGGCGGCCCTTGAGGCCACTCCGCGCACCAGGGTGCTGCTGACAGCCCGAGAAAGCATCCCTCCCCAAAGCAAGTGCGGCACAGAGCTCGCTTCGACAGGTGCTCAGAGCATGTCTTTCTTTTATCGAGGCCTTCGGGCTGGCCATACATCGCTTGCCGCGACTGTTTCAGGCACTGAGGTGGTAACGAAGCGGACGCCTCTCTTAGAGTGACGATTTTTGTATGCCGCCCCGGGGGGCCTCTTGGGCCGTCTTGGGGCCCTCCTTGGCCGTCTCCGGGCCGTGTTGAGGGTCTCCCTGGGCCGGCTTGGGCCTTCAGCGCGCAGCCGCCGGTGAGCCGGGAACGCGCAGATCATGCAAGAACGAATCAATGCTTTTGCCTCTTGAGGCCCTCTGGTCCTCTTGGGTCTTTCTTTCGGGGGCAGAGGAGGAAGCGGAGGAGGAGGAGAATGGGGGACAGGAGGCATGTGCGTGCGTGCGTGCGTGCGTGCGTGTGTGTGTGTGTGTGTGTGACTGTGTGTGTGCGTTCGTGTGTGTGTGTGTGTGCGTGCGTGCGTGCGTGTGTTTGTGTGTATGTGTGTGTGTGTGTGTGCGTCTGTCTGTGTGTGTGTGTTCAGCACCCTACCAATATGCTTCGCAGGACCTCAGCTGAGTTCGGCGCTTTACCCCACCAGTCTGCCAGTCTGGCAGCAGTTACATATTCTTTTACGCTTCACTAGCTTAATATCGTCGTGTCGGTGATCAAGTGGGCGCCAAATTGCAGCAGTCTGATTGCGATTCAGTTCCCTTTGAGTTGAGTATCCTCCTCAGTTTTGTGGTCTTTCTATGTCTACGTTGGGGATTACAGACCCTCTAGAACACCACCCATCGCTTGCGCTTTACAGTGTGCGACGTCTCGTGCACCAGTCCTTCGACGGTGCTCGATCGCAACTGGCACTTCCATCTGCTGTCTGCGCTTCAGGACCCTCCTGCGCCGCCGACTTCAAAGTGTGCGAGTGTGTGTGCCGAGCCAAGGCCACCTTGGAGAGTGAACTGCTCGCCCTGCGGGGCGACCGCCTTGGCCCTTCGCCACTTCAAGGAAAGAGAACCCTAGAGGCTCCGTAGCAAAAAAAAAAAGTGTGCGAGTGTGTGTGTGCGCGCGTAAGAAGCTTAGCGCCTAGCCGGTGCCGTACAACAGCGCTAGACCATACAACCGCGTTGGCCGCTGAGCCGCCCCCCGGCCAGCGTCCCACGAGCAGGCCGCGCGCCCCACGAGGAGTCGGGGGCGGAGGGGTGGGGGTGGGCGGGAGGGAGGGAGGGGGAAGGAGGAGGCGGACTAGCAGGGTAGAGGCGGAGGAGGAGGAGGAGGAGGAGGAGGGGGAGGGGGAGGGGGAAGTAGGAGGCGGACTAGCAGGGTAGAGGCGGAGGAGGAGGCGGAGGAGGAGGAGGAGGAGGAAGGGAAGAGGCGCGTAGGAGGACGACGACGAGTACGACAGGGGGGAGGGGAGGACGTGGCGGCGGATTAGCGTTGGCGGGCGCCGGTCGCGACGGCTTGCTTCTTGGAGGGGGGGGCGATGGGGAGTACAAGGAAGGCGGAGAGGGAAGGAGGAAAAAGGAGGAACCTCTCCTCCCCTCCTCTTTCCCTTATCCTCCCTCGTCGTCATTGTCCTCCTCCTCCTTCTCGTCTTCCTCCTCCATGCGATCTACCGAGTCCTTCGGAGGGCCGAAGGGGGCGGGGGGGGAGACAGGGAGACAGGTTTCAAGATCTA